>JAOSBO010000003.1:21635976-21655755 GCA_027563915.1 Erythroxylum rotundifolium
CTTTAAGTATAAATACATTTATACCTAAACATATACATAATAACACTCATTTCTTTTTACTTATTATTTCTAAATTCTACTTAAAAATCAGGGTCCAACAAACTGAATACTACCATACCATTCACTATACACCACCCCCAACTAGTAGCGAGGCACTCTAGTCAGTCATTAGGTGCCATAAAAGAACATCACCCACAAAATTAGCAAAAAGACAAACTATGTTGTTGCCAAGCAGCTCCTCAAATTGCTCAATGAGGAAATCATGACACCTGAAGATTAGGCTGTGAGAACTATGATCACGATGAGAAGTACAATTCCAAAGATAACTAGAAGAAAGCAAGTTTGTGCAAAAACACAAAGAATAAGTCACAAAATTTTAAATCCGAAATACTCAAGAGACTTTAACTTATTGTAAATATAAAACATCATATTTCTCTTATCAACACTACTAGTCATTTTTACAGTGGCAGTAACACAACACTGAAGTCTGAAAACCTGCATAACTTAACTTGGAAAATAAGAAAGCTATGGATCTTGGGCTTCTGATGTTCCTCTGATAACATGAAACTTAAAAGATAGCTCTAAACCTCGCTAAAAGAATTTAAAGAAGAAAATAAATGAAGAAATGAAAATACCCTACCAAAGACGAGTTTGATCTTTGGGCCTTTGCAATATTGATTAATCTAATGAAAATGAGTTATTTAGAGTCATAATTCTACAATCAACCAAAGCAATGGAATTTTGATATGAATAGCTACATTTCAATAACTTGGTGTTGGATAAAAAATTGGAATTTCAGCAGTATATGATAGAGGAAAACAAAAAAAAATAGATAAGTCACAATTCCAAAATGTCCCAAATGTAGTGGAAAACAGTTTCACCAAAAAAAAAAGATGGAATTACCAATCATATCTCCTTGCTCATGTATAAGGACAGCAAGATCTTTAAATATATCATGCACTTCACCAATCTGCTGCTGAATTTCTTGTATTCCCTGATCCCTTTCTTCAATGATGACCTTATTGAAGAAAATCTCGTTCTCCAATAAAAGGACATCCTGTCAGCAATAAAGTTAGTTGATTCATTCAAGAAATGAATAGGAGTAAGCAAACTCATTTGTTAGACATCAGACAAAATACAAGCACTTTCCACTCAACACATAAGCTAGAAGACAGGTAATAAAATATGATTTGAAACGGTAAACAAACCATATTCGATAAAAGAATGGATATAGAAACCCATTCACCGGCATTTGTTCCAATTTCATTCCCTGTATCAACTCCCTATTATTCTTGAAGAGACTAACGTAAAAGGCTTTACTTGGAGCTACTTGAGGGACTGCTTTTGGTGAGTTTGGCATTTTGTCAAACACCTTCAGTGCAGCTTCCTCATCAAAACTGTTTATAGAGTCCAACTCTTCCCCTCCACTACTTTCCTCATCAGACATCCCCACATCTATAGTTCCAATGTTCTCATCAGAAATGGATGCTTCCTTATCCCCCTTTTGATGAGAAGTTCTAGGTTTGTTTAGTTCTACATTACCTGTAATCAAAGTGTCCGAGTTCCTCTCTGTATGTTGCATGTTCAGAGTACTCCCTTAAGAAATGTTCTTGACCACATTCTGACCCTTTGTAGTAGTCAAATTTTGTTTTACCCCTCCCGCCTTCGATTTCAAATGACTAAGTTCATTTTTGCTAGTGTTCACAATCAGACCTAGCGAAGGTACAGTCACTAGAGTCTTCTTTCCCTCTTAAACCCCTGTAGTAATCACCATCCGTCCCACGTCACTAGTATTTGTGTTACCCTGTTCCGATTCCATTACATCCTGTAACGCAGGTTTCACATTTTCACTTGATGCCTCATGTTTAGAGGACCTTGCAACTTTCAGCTCTAAGACACAATCCTTCGTTATATCCCTACCTTTAGTCGGCGTCTTCCACCGTTTGCCCATTCACCCAAAACACAAGCAGAAGAAATGATTTGGATGTAGTGCGCAGTTTTTGAAAAACTGGCACCAACACCGTACCGTCTGCCCAGAGTCAGGGTGGCTCTCTAAAGTCACTACCCAGTAATGTAACAGGAACAGTTCGGCAAGGAATAGAATCACTGAAGAATGAAAGGTGACAAATCTAAGAGTATGCGAGGCTTAGGGGAGATTCATGTGAGAGTCGCAGAATCGCCTAAGCTTGAGAGGAAAGCTCAAAAATGTACACCTTTGCTCCTAAATGTCGTGTGTTTTAAAACATCCTATTGTAGTTGAAAGCTTCAGCAACATTTTATTTAACAAATTGTCGCGGTTTCTATTTCGTAACGTTTTATTAATAAAACGTCGCAAAAAAATTTACAAATCTGCAACATTTAAAAATTTTGAACTTTTCGTAACATTTTTTAAATGTCACGAAAAGTCTTCACAATCTGTAACGTTTTATCAATAGAACGTCACGAATTGTGTTATTTTCTTGTAGTGAATTTATTGAAAGGTTTTATAATCAGGATTGATGAAACTTCCTAAATTCTTAAATCTATTCACTAACATCCCTATTAGACTAAGACTAAAGAGAACAAATTAAGATCTACGAAATTTTTTGAAAGATTTTATCCTAACACTAGAAGAATCATAAAGTTTGTATTCAACACACTATTCAACTCTTAATATCTAAGCCATAGTCTCCGTCCACATATAGATTCTTTATAATCATCCCTCGCGTAAATAGATCTAATCTAACTAATATTTCAAATTAACATTGAAAGTAAGAAAATCCAAAGATAGTTATCATATATGAAACTTCAACTTACAAATAAAATAGAATCAATATTCACAAAGATAATAGCTAGTTTTCCCTCTTATCTAGACATATTAAATAATTATCATAGCATCATATTGTTCAACCTAACTTGAACAATCAACATAACAAGGAAAAAAAAATAGAAAGTATGTGGATGATCTTGATTTGTCTTAGTAATTCACCCAAATTGATATGAAACCTGAGATTATGTCTTGAAAATAGTCTCCCAATCTCTCTTTAAGTTCTTTTTCCTCTCTCAATAGCTAACCTTAATATAAGAGAAATGACAAAAGTCTTTTTAAACTAGGAATTTTGCATGCATTTATGGGAAATTATGGCAGTAGACACAATTCACGGTATGGTTATATCACAAGTTGTGTTTATCACTGTTTCTTATCTTAAAGATTACATAAGTACAAGCATGCATGTTTTCAACTCTATTTCTAACTATCTCTTTTATAGGATGGGCACTGAAACGTACATATTGCTAACTATAATTTGCATTATTTCTCAATTCTAAATTCTATGTAATTACACAGGTATAGACATGCTTGCTTCAATGACCATGTTTCCTTAACTTCGTGCAACATAGCCTCTATCCAACCGTGAATTTGATTGTATTTTGAACTCTCAATTTTTAAGAAGAATATAGGTTGGAATATACCGTGATTTTGATTGTATTTTGAACTCTCAATTTTTAAGAAGAATATAGGTTGGAATATGGGTGTGTACTTGATAAGTACTAATTAGGTTTTTAGCATGAATTTGAGAACATTTGGCTTACGCTTGGCTTATTTCTATAGGATTTAATACTTAATATGGCCTATATTTTGTTTACAAGCCTTGTTTTAGCTCCTTTTAGGAATTAATTTGGGGCAATTTGTAATCAAATTGGAGAAGTTTTAAAGTGATTTTGAATAAAAACAAGTTAAATATAGACCAATACTCAAAACATAGGTCAAATACAAACACGTTCGGCATCATATCAGCTACCAAAAAATTTAGCTTCTTTGATAACTGACCGCATGAACGAAGATGCACTATATAAAAATATATGTTAAGAGGCTTAAGACTTGCGTCCCCAAAATGACTGTTACCTCTCACAAACAAAGGGATGACAACAGATTGGCCCGTAAGTTCAAATTTAGATGTGTTTAATGGACTGACGTATTGGCTAAGCCTAGATTTAATCCAATGTCAAATTCAACTATTTTAAATAAAATGATTTTTTAAAAAGAGCTAGACCTCAAATAAGCCTAGATCTAAACAGCTGAAGCCGGATTCAATTGAAAAATATATTTACACTTCTATTTTAAAAAATGGCAGAGCTACCCCATGAACCGCATGTTATTAAAAAAAATTAAAGCCACCATATATATATATATATATATATATATATATATATATATTGTAGTAATACATCTCCATTTACTATGGTTGAAGCCCTGCTAAGTACTACTCGAGAATTTACACAAAAAATAATGAAAAAAACATAATCCCAAAACAGACGAAGATAGAAATAGATCAAATATCACATATCATATAAAGATGTTATCCAATCAAATTTTGATACAACAAATTTGGTACACAATCAATTGAGAAAGATTAAAAAAAAAAAGAATGCGAAAAGTAATGAGATTCGTCGTGACAACGCCAATATGAAAGGCATTGGATACATTTAACGGTCTCAAAAAATGACATGAAATGGGTGTTACGAAGATACTTCCAAGTATATCATAAGTTTTCTTCCCCACATATGCATGAAATGTCACAGCCAGAACGCAGCAACATCCAATGACGGCCCACAAAATCCACGACGGCTATGTACTTGTATCTAATGACAAATTCAGAGGACTCGTCAAATGAAGAATTCTACAAAATTTTGGGCAGTAGAGATCATCCCATCATTGCCAGCATCTACGCTGAGTGTGGTAAAGGGTAATGTACAGAAATGGGAATCTGATGAAAATTTACATACATTTCATTCTGTCGCTTGACTAAAACTATTTCGTTTCTCCTGTATCCTATGGCGATATAACTTAGCTATGGCTCTTCTCTCACAATCCTGCAATGTTAATAAGAAAACATCATTCAACTTTGAATTCAAGTTCATAGCCAATAGGAAAGAATAGGAGAGCTATTTGCAAGGACAATTTTCTTTAGAAAGTTTGTTTCTGCTATTTTGGTTAAAATCACTCTATATGATTGATAGATCAGTCCAATTCCTCACCTTAAACATATTGAGATAAAATGGCTTGGCAGGATTCATCCGTCTCAATTTCTGATATGTATAAGCAAAACTCAGCTGATCACGAGATGTAAAACGGTCAACCTCATTAAACCATAGACAGGAGAATAGGTTTGACGTCGGAGTATGTGCTCTCACAATTAAAGAACCTTCTGGCACATCTGAAGAGAGGAAAAAAAAACATTTACAGTTGGAAGTTAGAGGAAAAAGGAAACCATTATTCAAATGTTAAACATATAAATATTTTGGATTGTAAAAGATCTTACTGCTGGGAAGAAGCCTGTTTGGGTCCGAGGCATTGAATCTGTTTAGCCCATCAGCCTTGTAGAAGGCAAATTGTTGATCAATAACTGTATGATTATATTTGTTCAGTCTTTTATTTTGAGCAACCTCTTCCCACACACAATGGCGATCATAGTGATTAGAAATGGCATATTCATGACCTTTCCTCCACAAAAGGTATTCAAGAATTATTAGAGGATCACGTTGAAGACGTAATTTGCTGTCCAACCAGATAGAGTACCTGAAAAGCATATTCAAGTGTGGAGGGCTTAAGACATGCCAGAGTATTTTGCATTAAAGTTCCAACTCTTGACTTGATCTATAAACTACTACAAGCACCTGACGTCCAAAACTAGCTTCTCTAAGCCATTATGCTGAATAAATGTTCTGTCGAAGTCTAGCGACTCCAAATATACAGGAGGACAAGGCGCATGTATACATACTCTTTGCATAAAAGGAAAAAGAAACAAAGAGGCAAAGATGCAAAAACAAAAATACATAGATTAGGCACACTGAATGACAGACCAAAATTTTCAAGCATACATGACATGAAAAGAAATCGCCAACACATCTCCTTTTGCATGAGTAGATGCTATTTCTGCTACATGAAATAAAATGAAAGAATATAAATAAATAAAAAAAATACTCCATCGCTCTGTTTTCTTCAAGTGGAAATTGCAGTTGAGTTACCGCCTGTAATGTCCTAAGGACTCAAAGGCACATTCAAAGGAAAATTAACAACCGAGGAATAGAAGGCAAAAGGCTTTGGAAAAATGTGAAAATACTTGATTACTCTATTGCCTTGTGGTCTCTCTATCGAAGGGGAAAGCTTATGAGGAAAAGACTCTTGGTGTTATTGGGGATTACCTAAAACTTGAGATTGGAATACTCTGTTTCAGTAAGTTGATTTTCATTTTGATATTTATTGGCAAAGTCAAAAACCATCTCAACAAACATAAAAAACCTCTAACTAATGAAAGAAAAAAGAAACCACAATGACAAGGATGCATATACCACTAAACATTCAAAAGTCACAATAAAAATAAAAATCAATACCAAGTCCAATCTCACCGTGCAGATGGGAAAAGTCGGTGTGGCAACAATTTTGGTATCTTGCCTACTCTTCGCATGTCAGCATAAGGTAGATTCTTCACCACCACAATCTTCCATAAACCAATAAAACCTCCTCGATCTGGCATTTGACCTTCTGAAGATAGTGTTTGCAAAGTGACCTGATCCATAAACATAACGAAGCAAACATTCTTCCTAGACAAACGAGTGACCTGAAAGAAAAAAGACTGCATGATCAAAATGTGTCACAAGCACAACACCGGGTCCCAATAACATTTCCAAGGAAAACACAGAAGGAAAAATCATAAAATATCAGAGTTATTGTGTGAATAGATAGAGAAGAAAACATACGCAGTACTATAAAAAGTAACTAAAGAATTTATCATAGAATGTCCGACACAATGGAAGAGTAGGCACAGAGGAGAAGATTGGCAGTACCACCTAAGAATGTATTCCCAAGTGATGAGCTCAAATGATGAATTCTAAAAAAGATAATTTCATATCTTTAAGAATGTTATTAGCCCTCATATGTGCTTTCTTGTAAAGTTAATTAATTGTCTAGCCTACAATTGTTACGATGAAGAAACAATAAAAGGGAAAATTATGACTTTAAGAAGAAACAGTAAAAGGAAAAGTTACGACTTTAAGGTCTTGTCTTGTGGGCTTACCAGTGGTTAGTTTGTATTGGATACAATCTATGATACATTTAAGTCACCTCATTGGATGTTAGAGATTAGATGTTTGACACCAGGATGTGGGCTCAGAAATAAGAAGATCATGTTACCATATTAATGGAGCCAAGATCTTGATTAAGTATCAGAACTTGTAATCTTAATACAACCAAGCGGCTTTACATGTCAAAAAGCTTTACAGGAATACTTAGATTTGAACCCATCAATCACGAAAGTAGAGTGAAAAAATTTGGGATTTTCCCTATGTGAAGTGCGAGTGATTCTACTTCAGAGGCTAGAATCCTTGAAGGTCAGTTCAGTTGCATAATCTTCCTGGAAAAATACATCAAATTTTACCTCAATCTCTCAACTTATATTCCTAACATGAGCCTTGGATCAATACCGTTCACAACTGCTGGTCCTCTTATCCACTTTATGCAGGTATGGTCACTTGTGCATCATGTTCTCATCCAAAAATAACTGCATTTACAACCCGCTTGTTTCAATAGAAACTAACCAAATCTTGTTCTCCATTAACCTGAAGCTGTATCAGTTATCATTACTTTGCTTTTACAGAAAATTTGGCTGTTCTACACCATCAATAAGATAGAAGAGAGTTGGACCAAAAGAAAAGTTTCAAGATATCCTTAGCATGATCTAATTTGTATACCAAATATTGTCAGGTTCGTACATGTGAAAAGCCAATTTTATAACAATCTAAGACAATTGGAGCAGCATACAACAAAATACAAACTCCATTCAAAAAAGATGTCAAAACTAAAAACAATGACGGAGAGAAAGAATGCAAACCAGCACATGCACAGCATAGACAATAGACTAATTCTAACAAATGGACATAGCAAAAATGATAAAAGCAAGGCATCTAAAACCAGAAAGGCATCAAAAGCAAGGCCATCAACTGCAGTATCCATTGTACTTCCTTTAAGATTGTGCTAGTAAGTTTCGACTCTGAAACTGTTCACTAAACTACAACCTGGAATAGAGATGTCTTTGAGCATCCATGTGTGTATATGCGTGCAGGATGGTAAAACTGTTTTAAGCCCATTAATTAAGTACTATTAAAATATTATTTAAATAAATTTAACCATTAGATTTTCTACTCCAATAAAACAACATACTTGACTCAAAATAAAAATAAAAACCAAATATATCCTACTAAAAATTTCAAATTTTCATATCTTCTAACTGTTGGGTTTGTTTAAAATTCTCATTACAAGTCAAACTGGCTATTCACATCTGAGGTGAATTAACACCACACCCCCAAATTAAAAGTGTAACAGCAAAAAAAAGTTGATACGAATCCACATTACCGTTTTACCAGTAGGTGACCTTAGGCGATCCGAATTTCCAAAAATGCAAGAGACTACAGCAATGTGGCATCTACTGATATAATTTAAGTCATCTTCAGCCAAATCAAATCCTGTACTTTGGGATCCTTCAGGACCTCTGACAAAGCCGCAATGCATTTTTTGATCATGTACCAAGAATGTTTCTTCTCGATCCTGCAAGCTCTGGTGACCAGCAAATCTGGGTTTCCATTGTTCTTGTCCATTAGGCTTCTCCATTTCAATATACTGCAAAGAAAACCTAGCAAATTTTCGATTTTCAAAGGGTTCCACAAGTTGTGCAGTGGAGTTTAAGAACTTCATCTCACAAGAAGACCCTAAAGAATTTGGGAGAAAAAGTCAGGAAAAACAAGGAAAGGAAAAAGAAAAAGCCAGAAATTGTTGTAAACTATAGAGGTCATAAAGAAAACTATATGATATTCATGACAAAAGAAATTACAAACTCACCCTGATGCATCAACCTTGCATTTCACAGCAACTGTACAGTCAAATATCACATCTATAGATGCAGGTATCGGCAAGTGCGTAGATGTTCAATCTAGAAGATAAATGAAGTGTCTCATGGAAGCAAAAACTAAATCCTTAGACTACTGAACATTTCAAGAATTAATTTAACTTATTAGTCTATTTACTTTGGAAAAAAGACATTCAAGCTAAAATTTATGCAACTAAAGTCATTTTGACTCCGACGGTTCAATAAATGGTGATTTAACTACCAATAATATATCTGAACGTAAACAAAAAAATCCATAGTTTTAAAGCACTTGGCTTCTCCACATGACTACTGTGAGAAAGAACAGTATCCTGCATGTCAAGTTTTTTACACCTTCTACACAAACAATGAGCAATCACAAAATTCACATGGCTCAAAAGCATGCCTGCTCTCTTTTCTCCCTCTACTGCCCACTTGCTATTTCTCTCCCCTCTTCTTTTCTTTTCATGTGTCTTTCCGCAAGCCTTAAAGATTGTCTTTCCGCAAGCCTTAAAGATTGCCACACACACGCGCATACACACACATATCTAAATATATACCACAAAAATATTCGGACCACCCTAATCCTATATCTCAGGAACCATAATTTTGGTGTTCTTAACATTGCATTCAAGTTTAGTGTTGGAGGGTATCAATAATAGTTGAATTAGGCTTGTCAAGATTTGTCAAAGAACCATTGACTATAAGTCATTGCATAGCAGGACAATTTTACACCATAACTAAGATAGATTTTCATGTCACAATTGTATAATCCTTAACTTCATAAATTCATCTCCTTTCTACAGTGTTAAACACGTGACATTGTTAGGTTGAATAAATCATGTTCCTCTTATCCAAGTACCAATTTGTACTTTAGTTGAGTTGTAGTGGAGTAGTTAAGGCTGATCAAGTTTTTATAATGGAGGTACTTGTTACTTGTTACACAAAACAAGTTTTAATGAAGGAATGAGGATGATCTTATCCTCTATAACTAAAGTTTTGTTCTTATCTGCTCTCTGCTACATCTATTGTCGACTTACCGCAACCATATTTTGTGTTTATTGCTTCTTGCAATAGAAATCCAGCAGTTTTTGCACACTTCTTCCTCCTATTTGTTTATGACCAAATCAACATATAATCATAGCTGCTAGAATTTGGACACGGTAACAGAGTTTTTTTCATAATCTTTAAAGGTTTTTAAGATTTGACTGGTAGAAGATTAGCATCACTTTTCCTAATCCACTAGTTTTTCAACTCCAACTCCTATTTCCAAGGGAGAAAATTATGATGTTTTGGTGGTCAAAATAAGGAAAATAAAATTTAATTCACAATTTTAGCCAAATTAACAAAACTAGTCCAAGCTCCATTTTTTAGCACTTTAATACTTGGAACTCTCACTTTGTATCAGATATAATATGACATTAATCATCATTGGAGACCATCATTAATTTAGCTAACATTGCATACCACATGAAAATGTTTTTAATTCTTAAGACACATGGAATTACCAAAGAGAAAAGAAGTTTTTGAAAAAGAAGAAATTTTCATCATTAACAAATTTACCCCTAGTTTTATGTGAATCGAGGCTCAATGAATGAAAACATATATGTCATTTTTTCAAAAATTGAACTATTTCATTAACAATATTAGGATTATGAAAAATGAAATCAAAAAAATAAAAGCCATAAAGCTTCGAAGCTCATTGCTTTGGTGAGATTATACTAATTTTTTATATAGTTGTTGTTGTGCATGGGTTGGTGAATTTACATGGATGTAAGCATCATTTGAAGACTTATATGGATTTTTTTCCGAAATTTTTGAGTTGCCTGGATGCCTTTTTAATAATGAAAGCTAGGTTTATATAGCAGCTTCTACTAGAGTCTTAATTGAATTCATCCATCTCTGTTGTCATTTGTTTTTGGGTTCGTTTCATGAGTTATGTGACTGTTGGGACAAATTGAGGGGAAGTAAATAGACAAGATAAGAAACTAATTGTTTATTTATTATTTTCCCGTATACCTATTAAGGTTAATTATTTTGTTTGTGAGCGATGGATACATACTAGAGCTTTAAAGATGAGCATAATTATGAATAAAACTCCTAAAACCTCATCTAATGTTTTGAGAATTTTTTTTTTTTGTTCTTTTGTTAATTTCAAGTGCATGTCACATCAAACATCCTAAAACCTCATCTAATGTTTTGAGATTATTTTTTTTTTGTACTTTTGTTAATTTCAAGTGGCATGTCACATCAAACAACTTAATGGTAGTTTCCAACAAGTCGTAACTTTGGACTATATTTGATACAAAGCTAGAATTCATGTATCAAAGCGCAAAAATTAGAGTTTCAACTAGTTTTGACAATTGCCTAAAAAGCTTTTGATCAGTAGGAAGTAGTAGAATCAAGAAGAGAACCAGCTCCCTACAACATAATCTAACAACCTATCAATGCAAGGATCACCATGAAGAAAGAAATAATTTTAGGACCTTGCCTACAAGTCATACTTTAGCAAGGTTTGTATAGTGCAAGATTAAGGCTTGTGACACAAGTCAAGAAGCATGGATAAGATCAAGGTGGATTTCAAAGGAAGTGACACAAACAAGCAAATCCAATTACTCAAACTTACAAATGAATTCGAAGTACACATGATGCTGAAGTTGTCAAAAAGCATACAAACAGATTGATGAAAGTTGAGGATCAACTTACGCTGCTTATATAAGACTTGGTAGACAAGATAATTGTACCAAGTTTCTTGTGAGTGTCCAGGAGAAGTTTAACTCAAAAATCTCAGCCCTAAAAGAGTCCAAAATATTGTAATAAGATGTCTTCAACAAAATTTAAAAGTCTTTGAAAGCTCAATAGTAAAATAAGGTTTTAAGGCTAAGTTAAGCTCAAGCAAAAGAAACTTAGTAGTAGTTTTGGGGAAGGAAAGAAATAAGCAGGTGAGAAAATAGCAAAAGAAAAGAAGCAACAGCAGCGGTGGCAAGACAAGGAAGCTTTCCTTCTGCACACACTACAAGGAAGACAGCCACACCCACCAGATGAGAAGTCTAGGGGTTGTAACCAAACAGGTATCCGGAAAAGGATTGCAGAACAAAGGGAAAGAGCAAGCTAAAGTGGCTGAAATAGAAAAACATATTACAGAGAAGTTCATTGCCATTGCAGATTTAAGTAGTTGGCGGCAGCAAGCATTCATGGCCAAGCTATCTTCAAGGAGTTGGACAGAATCATTGTCACTAAAGTAAGAAAATTGGCTTTGTGATAGTTTACAAATCGCACAAGACCTACTTAGTTACTAAACTGATTTCATTTTGTTCAATTAGAACCTCTTTACTGTTGAACAACTTATAGAGAAAAACTATTCATTGTAATCTGAAAAGAATAATTGCACTATTCTTAATTCCTTTAGATGTGAAGTTATGACAGTAGACATAATGGGAAGACTACTTTCAATCAGCTGGAAACAGACAGCTAAATACGTTCATTTTGCTTATGTTGATGTATCATCCTTATAGAATAAAAGGCCATCGTTTTAGTTAATCAGCATTGAAGAATATGACAATAAGAAAATTGTTTATGATCTACTAAGCACTGCAGAAACTTCAGGTGTCTGTGATTCTTGTCAGTATGGCACAAGAAATGGCTTATGAAGATATCTAATGTCCTTCCACTTCTTTAACTCGCACATGTCTGCAATTTCGACTATTTTATGAGAATTTACACACTTGTAGACGAGTTAATTAACCTTCACCCAACATCATCCTCAATTTTCATCACCATCTCAATCAATGTTAACCTAGGTAATGATGTTGACTAGTCTTGAAATGCTAACAAAATCATAAAGTAGTTGGTGAATAATCAGTATGAACGTACAATCAAGCATGAACCAGCATAAAATAAAATTACAAGCAAATAAAAACTCTATCTAGACAAAAAGATGCATAAACATAAACCAAAACAGAATATGTAAGTCAAAACTGTAAGTACGCCCATCTTAAAGAATAATTGTTGAAGTTTAATAAATTAGTACAATAACACACCCAAGAATCTAGCTGAAAATAAAAGGAAATAATAATCAGCAAAGACGCCACCCATAGATGAGAAATCATACCATGAATAAATAAGCATAATCAATCAAAATAGTAAACAGAACACTCTTAAGTTTAGATTTGGAGACCAACACCCAATTTTTCTCCTTGAAAATTTTCAGACCACCATGAGGGTCTACACCAAGCAAAGCTTAGAAATATAATGCACATGTCACCAACACCTACACAAATGCCCCATTGCTCACAATATAAGTTTACAAGGATAGTTAAAGGTCTTCCACTAACAACATTCTTAAAGCAGTTTTCAACCACCTTCAAATTTTAAACAATTAGCCTAGATTTCAAATTGCACTTCTATATTGTTAACAGAGCAAGCATAATTCAACCATGTATTAAGAACATATGCAAAAGAAAATCTAGATGCATGAAAATCATGTGTATATAATTTCTTCTTTCCCTTCATGTGGAGAAGTTCAAAATTATGAATTAACTACAGAGCAACAAGACTTGCAAACAGCACATTGTTAACACAAGCATCAGAATATAGTCATCAAAAACATCTCATAGAAATTTAAAATGATATTGGACAGGAAAGGCACTTCACACAAAGATAGAGGCAAAAATGAGGTAAAAGTTCAACTACAAAAACCATTAGACTTCATGCTCATCACGATGTTTGTCACTTAATATGAGTATATTCAACAAAATACAGTTCAACAACCTAGAATCTTATCATTTGGCATGTTTTGGTCTTATCATTTTATGGAAACTAAATTAGATAAAACCACTAACAATCATAAGAATACAAAAATCAGTACATCTTGTTTACACCAGATATTCTTATTGGCGATTTAATCTTTTTGCCAAATACCAGCAACCAAAACCAACCATTTTTGTAATTAAGGTCAGGCCTCATCAGTAACATAAAGCTTGACAAGTTAAAATGTCTGATGCATTCCATCATTTGCACGTCATAAATGGGGAACAACCACAATTACACATAAGACATGCATACAATGCAATAGGAACATTTTCTTTCTTGGTAGGTGATATTCAGTTACATGTAATACATACACATCCATATATTCACATGAGAAATAATAACACAAGCGAAAACATCACCTGAAAATTTTCGGCGTCTCCGTTTCCTTCCAAAATCTGGCCGCAATTTACTTGATGACAGACCACCAGTGGTGCCAGCATATGGCAAGTTAGTATCAGAGGCATGCAAATGGGAATCTAAAATGGAATTCTTCTTCATGAAATTCATGGACACATGCCCATTACCCTTGGCAGTACTTTGACCCTTAAAATGAGCATCAAAGAAATTGTTAGACTCATTACCATCACCATCATTATCATCATCATCCTGAGATGTTCCTCCACCAGAGTTTTCACCATTGTCATGCTTAGAATTACCACGTTCTTCCAAATGAGGATCATGAGAATCTATACCATCATCATAATCATTATCACTATCAACTTCTTCATTCTGTTGGACATCATTCTCATCCTCAATAAGATTATATTTAACTCCACCTTGATTTGACAGCTGGCCAACATTTTGCAAAGAAGCCTCATACTCCTTTTCATACCTTTTTAATTCTTTACGCCCGTCCTCGTTGTACAAGCCAACTCCTCTCCGACTCAAATCCTCAAACTTATCATCTTGGACGGTCTGCCCCTTAGCATTCTTCACTTTTGCAACCTGAATATGAGCACTGTAAGTGGATTCATCCCTAGTATGGTCCATTTCGTCCCCATTGTAATCTTCATCTCTTCTCCTATCGTCCCGATCCCAATACCTAGAATCTCTACCATGAGCTACAGAGCCCTTGCCAAACCCAACAACTTTGAATGTGTCAGTCCTTGTAACATTGGTTAGAAAGTCAAGATCATTGCTCATAACAATGTCGTTATCATCATCGTCACCAGGAACGTGATGCTCATCTCTTCCTGCGCCAAAACCTATGTAATATGCACTAGTCAACCCTAAAATAGATTCACAGATCATCATTGTCTAATGCTGTACCAACTAGTTTACGCCAGATATCTATCTTTTCTCTTTGCTCACTTTTTCCAAACTTTCTCAACAACCAAGCAAAATATTAAAGAGAAAAAAAAAAAGGAAGCAGTTGACCAACCTCTATTATCAGTGGAAAGGTAATAGTAAGCCAAGACAGTCGCAGAGAACACAAGGCACAGAATGAGAATGACGGAGCCGATCGAGAACCCAGAGCGCCCCTTGTCGGATCGACCTGAACGGCGTGACCGACTCGGCTTCTGGTGTGACGAGGAGGAGGGTCGTATTCCGACAGAGACGTGATCCGATGTGCCGTTGGTAAAATGGAGGCCCGATTGCCTGTACTGAGCCATTCTCCCAGTTCACTTAGTCCCTCGCTCTCCAATAAGCAAACGCATTCCTAATGATATGTCTCGCACTTTACACACGACACTTTAAAATCGCTATATTTATTATATATCTAGGATGGAGAGGTGAACGGGCGGTTTTAGAATGCGAGATCAGATATTTGTTCGGATTATTTATTTATTCATATGGTTGATCTGAAGAGAGAATTTTAGTTGATTTGTTTTGAAGGCATCCTTGGCCGATAGTAGACCCTTCTCTCCTATGAATACGATCCGCGCCACCCCAACCGATCCGTGTTTTTTTTTTAATTTTTGGGTTAGATTTCGCAACACGCTTGAGTTTAATTAGAGGAGAATTGGGTTACAAGCAGGCTTGTTGTTAAGGAAGGTAAATAAGTTAAACTACGAGTTGAAAATAAAATAGTCAAAGTGATCTAGTGGACTGGTAGGCGTGAGGGGTGGTCTATTGGATTCGGGTTTCACGAACTCCCTATGACACCTCGCATTACTAGTGCACGGTAAGCATTATGTGACAAATTCACTGTCGATCAATCATTTACAAGCGCTTTCCTAAAAAAAGAAGAAAAAGTCTGCTGCCGCTAACCTGAAAATTAGGTCAAGGGTCTAATTCTATAACAAAAATGTTAGCACACTTAATTTTGGTCTTATTTGGCAATTAATTAATTTCATTAATTGTTAGCTGATTTCATCGAGACCTAATTCATATTTGTACATCCCTAATTCATCGAGGCCTTTTTTTTATTTCACTCAGGACTTATAAAATACTAAGAACGGTCCAATGTATAATTATGTGATTAAAGTTATGATAATTTTATTCAATAATTTATAAGTTATGAAATTTGAATAAATTTATTTTTATGTATGTATAAGATAAAATTTTTAGATTTAAGATTTATATTTTATAAATTATAAGATGTTTTCCTTATTCTCTTAAACCTTTTAAACATTTTCTTTGTAGTTTTTCGTTTTATAATTTGTCTTCTTATTTTGATTGTGAAGTACTTCTTTCTTAGTTATTTAGCTTAAGCAGCTTCTAATGAGTCTAATTACTTTCTAGTAATGACTTATTCGATTTATTATTGTACTTGTCCTTTTTTTTCTAATTAGTGTATTTATTTATTTATTTTATCTTTTATTGATAAACTAATAATTCTTGTTCTTATTATTTCATTATTTATTTTTCTTAAGTTTAACCCTTTAAATATATGTAACTAGAAAAAACTATTTTCTTTAAAATAAATCTTAAAAGAAGAAGGTTTATTTTTGAAATGGGTTATGGGGAAGAGGTTGAGAGAGATTGAGAAGAGTAAGATAAGGGGCCTGGAGGAAAGGTGGAGGAGTTTGAGAAAAGCCAAGTCGGAGTTGTTCATGCACAGGGTGAATTTTGTTTGTGAACAACTTAAGTTGGTGCTTGAAGCTGCATCCAATTATGAGGAGTTTTAGGGGTGGGGGAATCTTGTGTGGCTGAAGATTGGGCATTTTTGTGTTCTTGATAGTGTTATCTAACAGATGCAATTGATGATGTTAAAATTTTGATCACACTGCAAATATCATGTATTAATATGGGGATTACCCCTTTGTTTGTTGTGTTTTTTTGGATTGGACTAATATTTTGATCTTTGTTGCCCCGCTTTCCCTATTTTCTCAAATGCTCAACGTCCGCCTTTGGCAAGAATGAGGAAGAAGAAGATGGAAAAGACCGAGAGCAAAGAGTAGAGAGGGGCAATACCGACATAAGTGAATAGGCTATCTTCAAATACTCCATTAAAGGAGTGGGTAAAAAAATAGTTGGTTGAGTTGGCTAACCAAACAAACAAAGAGTTGATTTATATGAGTTAAACATCTAATTTTAGTCAAACAGTTAAAAATCAATTGACAAGTTGTTAACAAAACACGGCTTTTATCTGTCTAAAGTCTAAACAATTTCTATTTATATTATAGATTTGCCAAATAAAAAGAATTCATCGGAGAAAGCAAATTGGTCAAGATGTGAGAATTGAACCAATTATAATTTGGAAATTTATTATCAATAAAAGATGAAGACAACAACAACAAATTATTAATAATAAAATTAAATCCAAATCCAAATCTATTATTAATAACAAGAGATTTGAATTTAGATTTTGGATGATAAGAGAATTGGAGATTTGAAAAGACATTTTATTTTGGATAAAAAATATATTAATTAAAACATGTAATTTAATTTTAAAAGATAGAGTTTGATTTGGATAAAAATGATATTGGTCTACAAGTGACATAAAGTAGGAGGTGAATTGTGCGTGGACAATTTTTGGCTTATTTGAAAAGTAACGAATGAACTATGATTATATATTTAGCTTGATAAAAGCATATGCTTGTAGAAGAGTTTGTTCATGTTCCTACCACATTCAACACTGAGCATTTTGTTTCCTCGACCATTTTTCAATACGGCACTATATTCTGTCCATGTTTTACAGTAAAGAATCAACACGTTACCGTGTTTCTTCCTTTTAAGACCTATAATCATAACATGAACTCTCAAACGCATGGCAGAGAAGCTGATATTGGGGGCAATATTATGCTATTGAACTCGTGTTAGTAATGTCTGTTATGAAAAAGAAACTCAGAAACCATTGAAGCGCACGAGCCTAATATAGGTTTGTGTTTGTACCTATTGGTCCAAATTTTAGAGAGGGATAAGGAAAACAAAGAGAGAGTCGTCTGGGAGGACTAGAGATCAAATAGAAGCCAATTAAAATAAACTGAGATTAAGAAGAGAGCAACCTTGGATAAAAGGAAAAAGCTCATCAAGGTTGAGCAAGAATATCAAGACTTTAAGATCTACTAGAATGATTTCTTATTTTTAGGGTTCTTTCTTGTTTATCATTTTTTTTTGTATGGACTAAATTAAGATATAGATCTTCTCTATTTGTTTTAAATAGATTCTTTAATCTAATTTAAGATTCTAATTTTCTTGAGAATCATTTATATGTACTTATTGTGTTGAATTGAAGTAGTGTATGTAGAAGATTCAACATCGAATTTCATATACAGGAGGTTCAGAAATCATATATATAAATAAATGCAAGAGTTCTATAGAACCATAGAGATAGGGCTACCCAAATCTTTTAGGTTAAAGTCAAATATATCAAAGAAATTTATAAGACAAATTAATTCATTCTTAGGGTTTTGATTAAAAAGAAAAATTTTGCTAATTAAATTAAAAGATTGAGGTTATATGTCATAACTTCAAAAGTTTTGTCGATGTGAGGAACTAGGATTAATTATTAAATCATGATGAATTCATGTATAGAAACAATT
This sequence comes from Erythroxylum rotundifolium, assembly GCA_027563915.1. Lineage (NCBI taxonomy): Eukaryota > Viridiplantae > Streptophyta > Magnoliopsida > Malpighiales > Erythroxylaceae > Erythroxylum > Erythroxylum rotundifolium. The sequence continues at coordinate 21,654,614 of JAOSBO010000003.1, forward strand.
CTAGGGAGATTCTTCCTCTGGATTGGGTTTATCTACTGATTGTTTATTCTTGTTTATTGCTTTGATTTAGTGATTGTTATTTGTTATTTTAGTTTATTTAATTATAACTTTCAATAATAAGAAAACGATTAGTAGTAGTTATAGTCATCGTGGGATTGACACTCATGACTCACTAAAATTATACTATAGAAAATGATAAGTGTATTTACCTTCCTGATTTCTTTAAATATCTTTTTATATTTCAAGAAATATATAATCATGTATTAAGTTTCTAGTGTTGTTTTCATAGACTAAGGATATTAGGAAAACTTTAATATTATTGATCTAATAATTTTCCTTTTCTTCTTTTCTTTTTGTGTTATTTAATAAGAAAACTTTTTTTTCCTAATCATATATTTGTTTTGAATTTTAGAACACTATAAATTATGAGAATATAACAACCAAACTCAATGGCATAATAAAGAGGAGAACGTACTAATAGGGATTTTATTACATCATCTCTTACGGAAGCATTGAAAGCTTGGAACAAGAGGTATAATAATATGTATATATCAACTCAACCAGCATTGGTGATGCTTTATGATACTTATAGTAGGGAGCTAATTCAATCATTCTTACGCAATATCCAATTTAATAAATACAAGATAACACAATCAATTCTTAATAGAGAAATAACAACAAATAAAATAAAGAGAATGCTTAAACGGGTTCTTTGGTGTCCATGTCACCTTCGAGCTTGCATTAGGAAGTAGATATGTCAGTTTTAGCTTGGTCAAACTCTGTTGAGCTTGGCCCATAGTCAACAGGTTCGACCTGATCAAACCGGCCCACAGGCCAGTGGATATGGAGCGTGGAAAGGCGGGTCGGGCCATGACCGATCCGCCGGTCATAGGTCGGCCTATAGCCTGTGGAACTGGTGGGCGGGCTAGACCATGGGCCGGTCCGGTCCTTATTAACATAATAATTTTTATATATTAACTTAATAACTAATAATTAACTTAAGTAAATTAAAATTTTGTAATTAATGTAATTCATAACTTTAACTATAACTATTAGCTTATTAATTTTTCATATAAATTTCTAATTAATTGAATTAAATGTCCTAATTAATTATACCATTACATACATCTCAATAACTTTAT
>JAOSBO010000003.1:21667244-21685813 GCA_027563915.1 Erythroxylum rotundifolium
CTTCTTTGTACACACCATATCTTTCAATCATTAATGAGGGAAAGGAAAGAAAACTTTCTTCTCTATTGTTTGCAGCTAGGGTATTTTTGAATTCTAGTGTTTATTTTAGACTGGATCTTAGTAAGCAAGCTAAAGTTAATAGATGAATGACTTTAACTATTACAACAATTGTTAATATTGACACGATGCAAGATCTCTTAAGCTCGTAAATGGAGCTTTATAAGTTGTCTTATGAAGATTTTGGAATACCAATTGCTATTCGATAAAGAGGAAAACTTTCTCCAAGTGTTAGTTATTTCCTTGTTCTTATTTGTTGAAAACCAATTATCACTTTATTTTGTTTATAATGCTATTTTTGTTATCTTATAACTTGCAGTTTTTTTGTGAGATCAATTCAGAAATGATGTTCTAGAATTGAAAATGTTTGCAATTCAGATTTTAAGTCAATATGTGATTGCAAGAGAATGTGAATGAAACTGGAGTACATTTGAATTTGTCCACTCCCAAAAAGGAATAGATTGGAGTATAAGAGGTTGAACGGTTTGGTTTTTGTTCGATACAATTTAAAACTTCAAGAAAAGTTTATTATCATTATTAATTTTGATATAATTTCTTATAATTTTTAATAATTAAATTTTATTATTTACTAAGATTCTTAATAGTATAAGTAGTTCAGTTGATCTAATTTCCATTGACAATATTAATTTTTTGGTAGATTGAGTTTCTGAAGAACAGATTTTGGTAGATGTCAATGACTTGAAAGATAATATTGGATATGAAAGCATTGATATGTCATTTGACGCATTAAATTTGAATAATAATGATGACGAAGCTCCTTTCAATGATGATGATTTTGTACCAAATGATAACTGAGGTCAGTGCAGTTTATAGTGGGTATCCTCCCGTTGACGATTGAATTTTGTTCGATGTTATTTTTTCTTTTTCTTTTAATTTTACTTATGTTTGATGTTTATCGGTTTATGTTAAAATCTATATATGTAATGTAATTGTAAATGTTTTTATTTTAGGTTTGACTTCTACTTGATTATTTCTTGTCATGAAGTCTTTTCGTAAATTGTAACAATTAAGGATGTGAACGTTTTGTGATTGTTGAAAATGAGAATTGTTGGAAATTGTTGGAAATGGAAATTGTTTGGTAATTGTTAGAAATAGAAATTGTTTTGGGACTATTGGAAATGAGAATTGTTGAAAATTGTTTTATGAATGTTTTGTGATTATTGAAAATAAGAATTATTGGAAATGAAAATTGGTTTATGAATGCTTTGTGATTATTGGAAATGAGAATTGTTGAAAATGAAAATTATTTTATGAATGTTTTTTGATTGTTGGAAATGATAATTTTTGGAAATTGTTGGAAATGGAAATTGTTTTGCGATTGTTGGAAATGGAAATTGTTTTGTGATTGTTAGAAATTATTGGAAATGGAAATTGTTTTGTGATTATTTGAAATGGAAATTGTTTTATGAATGTTTTGTGATTGATGGAAATGAGAATTGTTGGAAATGGAAATTGTTTTGTGATTGTTAGAAATAGAAATTGTTGAAAATGTTTTTGTTTCAAGTTTAACTTCTACTTGTTTCTTTCTTCTTCATGAATTCTTTTCGTAAATTGTAATAGTTAAGTATATTTATTGTTCTTTTATTGGATGTTTTGATGTAATTATTATTTATTAAAATGATGAAATTGTATTATTATAATACTTTTAAATACTTTGTATTATTCTTATTTTGTATTTCTATTATGATGATTGACTTTTTTCATATTAATTGTGGTTATTATTGAAATATTTAAAAATTATTGTTATTTCATATTAACTGTGATTATTATTTATTATTATGATTTTTAGAAACATGATTGGTGTAAACTTGTAAAGTATACAATACAACTGTATAATATACCAATGTATTATTTGCAAATTTTAAAATTTTCAAGAATTATTTCATGAATTTAAAAAATTGTCCCAAACGGTACCCCGTATTGACCGGTATTAGTACAGTATCGTACTTTAGAGGAATCCAATCCGGTACTAAGTCTAGTATGATATTCGAAACTTTGGTTACAATTGTTATCTTTATATAATTTGTAATTATTTAATACAATTATTTAATTATTTTATAATATCAATTTATCGACATAAGTTGTTTGTTAAAAAGGAGAAAAAGAGAGAATGATGGAAAAAAAGAAGATAAAAGACAAATGATGTCTACTTAAAACGCATCAAGATTGAAAAGGTAAGAAATGCACGTGTGAAACGGTAAACTGGAAGCTAATACATTAAGGCTTAGTTTGGGGGAGCGGTGACAGTTGATAACTTGCCGAAATTAACCTGCTAAAATGATAAGTACTTATTTTTAATAAATACTTATGTGTTTGAGATTGTTGTTTTGGTAACAGCTGAAACGTAAAAATAAGTGTTTAATAAATGCGGTTGTGATTACTGAAAAGAGATAAAATGACTAAAAAGCTCACTGATTTAATAAACTATTAATTGTTGTATAAATAATTAAAAATATATTATTAGTCATATAAATTAAAAATATAAATAATAAAATATTAAATTAAAATAAGAAAATATAAATAAAATAAATTTAGTAAATAAATATTAAATTAAAACAAGAAAATATAAATACAATAAATTTAGTAAATAAATATTTCAAAAAATATATTATTAGTTATATAAATTCAAATTATAAATATTAAATTATTAAATTAAAATAAGAAAATATAAATAAAATAAATTTAGTAAATAAAATATTTTACCTTACTTAAATACTATTGGTAAAAACTTCCTTCTATTAATTAAGTAAGGATATAATGGAAAATATTAAAATATCATGAAGTTATCACTGGAAGTTAAAATTTCTACCGCGTAAGCAGTTTCCTACTGCAGCTCCCCTTTTACTTATCTATTTCTGCTATAGCACCGCAATTTTCTCCAATTTGTAGTTGTCGATCGCAAATCTAGACGTATAATTGCATTTAAAAATTATGATAAATAAATACGTATCCCTACCATACTGTAGATCCAAATACAACCAAAATATGGTCCCACCGACTTCTGATGCAAATTACAAGTGGGCTTCAGTTGGGTACTTGGGTTTTGTTGACTCTGTTCTTCTATATTTTATGTTACTTTGTAAAGCGAAGATAAAAGAGAGAACAAAAATACAAAGAACTGTTGAAGTGATTTTGGATTGGGGTTGACAGAGGAAGAGACGCTTACAGCAGGCTGAACAGTCCTCTACCTTACCACAACGTCACCTTCTTACACGATTACGCCCCTTTTTTCCTTTCGTATGGCTGCTCTCTCTCTCTCTCTCTCTCCCGCTGACACATATATTTTCTGTAAGTTTTTACATACATTTGAATCATAGCTTTCTAGCTGTTGTACCTATCTTTATCATAAGCATACACAAACCATATCTCAGATCTCTCCTCGCTTTTGTTTCAGGTGAGCTTTAATATTCATCTTGTTTTCTCCTGTTCTAGGCTGTTATTGTAATTTTAACCAATTTTTCTATGAATTTGTTCGTTTCTCGTAAAGATTTCTGCTTTGCTCTTGATTCTGGTCTGTGGATTCTTCAGTTTTGTAGCTCATTAAGAAACTTGAACTGGGTTTGCTGCATACCGAACTTTCACCCTTCCCCCCTCTTTGTTGTTCACTGACACCTACCAATTTGTAGCTTGACTGCTTACTTGATTTGCAGTATTTGTTACTTGGGGTTAATGGGTTGGAGCTCTATTGGTGATCGAAATTGGTATTATTCACATTTTTATGTAGCAAGCGACCGTGATTTCAGTTTTTTATATGGTAATGCTAAATCCTGCAAGAAGCTGATGAAGGGTGACTTCAGCTCCTGAGAGTTATTGGATAGAAAGTTTTCATTTTACAGTGGCTTCTTAGAAGAACTTCCTGAATTTTGCATGGAAATTTGAGACAAACTGTAAGTTACAATTCATTGTCACCAGCACGATGGGGGGGCTTTGCTCGAGGAGCTCGACTGTGGATAATGCTCCCAGCAGAGGCTTTCCTCATGTTAATGGTTATAACAACGACAGGTCTGGTCTGATTTATCAATCTCGTGAACTGAAAATAAACTGCAATGTGGCTCCATCTCCTGTTGAGGCGAGTGTAGAAAGTAAGCAAATAAGAGAACCCTTCTCATTTCCAGAGATGAATGTGGATCCATTAGCTACAAGGATGGATGCTGCTGATGATGGTATTCCTCGCTTGTCAAGGGTTTCATCAAATAAATCTAGATCAACTAGGTCTAAACAAGCGGCTGTTGCAAAGGTAATTCTAAATGATGTATTGCTTACTCGTTGTGTAGTTGGTCATGGAGTTATTTTTATTTAAATTTAAAATTTTATATCACCTTTTGATTTTGGGATCTGTAATCCCTATTTGCAATATTTTCTTGATTTGTATTTTGGTAATTATCTCTATGTTAACGCATCCTTGAGTAGATAGTAATTTTTGGATTGAGGGAATCATCCTTGCAAGTTGTTAGGTTTGTTAGAATGAGGATATTCAAAAATTGCAGTCTATTGAAGGCAATGAATTTATCTTTAAGTGGACAAATACTCAAAATGTCGAAATCTATATGTATATTGTGGAAAGAGGTAGTTGGACAATCATTTAAAGTTGTGAAAGGAGAATTGATCTCAACATATCAAAATCCTATTGGAGTGGATTCTTGTGGTTGTGGACACTTGTTTAGTTTAAGTTGTTGTTTGTGGTCTTTACATTTGTTAAAATTATGATTCCTACTCTATCTTTTCTCTTTTATGTATGCTAAATCTATTTTGCATGGAGTTTATGTGCTTTATACACATATTATAATGAATGTTTAGGAGGACAAGAGTGTTCTCATTTTTTATTAAGAGGTTGCAATGAGATAACTTCATTGTAATAATATATATTTTATTTTGTACGTATCTTTGTGGTGAGCTAAATAGTGTGTTGAAAAGTTCTATAGATTCACTAGGTGCCCTTTTTATTGTGAATTAGTATCTCTTTAATGCGTAAACATTGAGATTTAAATGGCAATTTGTTGCTAAAAGGTTCTTGAACTGTCATACTATTTTGATTGATAGAATCTATTTGGAAGGCTACTTGATGGTAATTGATACAAACGATTATAATCAGAACCTAAGCATGGCTAATTTATGTGGTAGTAAGCTACTTAGAAATGGATGATGAAACAATATCACATGGTGCATATGCCTTCAAAGTGAGCCATAGTTTAAGATATTGCAACTTCAAATTTTTAAAGAAAAATGACACGTAGATACTGAGTCTTATATAGCAACATTGATTCTTTCCTCCTCATAAATATGATTTGCAAATTTAGATAGGACAAAAGGTAATAACTATCTAAATAACGAGTAAATGACATTATGAGATGAGCTCCTAGTTGTAAAATAGAGAACTCTAGTAGGAATTTCTTCATATATGTTTTCCCTTATTAAATCCTTGTTCTTCTTAAATCATATAGTAACATATTAACAAATTTGATCTTATTAACTATTACTATTATTAACCAAGTTTCTAATATTCTTATATTTTTTTTGTCATTGGATGTTTGCATCTGATTATCTACACTTTTGAATTGAGTAGGCATATTGCATGCAATCGAAGTGTGCTTGGTTTTCCTTCTTTAAAATTATAAGAATGGACTTTTTAATATGCGATATGAATTGATGGGTAGGTGGTTTGTTACTAGTCTGCCAATTAGTAGCACAAACATTCTCTATCCATGTTATAGTTCTTCTTTTGATACAATTGAGTGTTTGAAAATGAATTTTACTTCCTGTCATATTTGTTCTTCAATCTATTAAATTTTGGTGAAGGAAGTTTTCTTTAGGCATTTGGGTGGAGCTCACAAAGAGAAGATATGATATACTATTCACTGACAAAAAAATTAAACATTAAGCTAAGATTTTTGGCCTTAGCACTTTGTTGTGCTATCCGTTTAAAGTTCTAATAAGGAAAGAGAATATTATTCTTGTGGAAGAACTAATATATTGATTAATATAAGAGGTTTTGTTTACATGATTGAAAATGTAACTTACTTTGTATAGATTTGACAACTTCTCAGTCTAAGGACTTTTTCTTCATCCTGGAATCTAAATATTTCGTGGCTTATGGTGATTAGTCATAATTGGCAATTCTTCTAAGATATTATGGCTTGGTGATCCTCTTCTTAGACACTCTACGACATGCTTGTCCATCTTGCTTCAATTTTCTTGTTTTTATCATCATTTGTTCATCTTGATTGTACTTCTTTCGCTCTTTCTTGCCTTTAATTTCCAAATCCCTTAACTTACCCTCAAAATGCACAAATGAAGAGTGAAGTATGTTTATGAAAGAGTTGACTTGTTTGAGAGTAAAGGTGGGGAGTTGGCTAGAACATCATAATGTTGAATTGGGTACTTGTTAAGAACTAGATTGACTTTGCCACTTCAAGCATATGGAGAGTTTATGTACTGATGAAAAGTGGAAAATCCTGTGCATTTATTGATTTTATATTTTCTAAGTTGTTATTTTGGGCTTAAAGAAATGATGGAAATGTTCCTATGGCGATGATTTAATAGGAAATTGTTGAGATATACATTAGCTATAAATAGATTAGGAGAATAAGTTTAAAATCCCTTTATTTAAGGGATATAGTTAGATAGTCTATCTGATCTATGATTTGATCTAGTTTCCTATTTTATCTCTTTTAATTCCCTATATAATGCTTTACACTATCTATTCAAAAGATATAGAATATAAAAGTATTCTTTTCCACATGGTATCAGAGCTCTAGGGTTTCTCTTTCTGGAAATTTTTCCCAGCAACCTTTATTGCTGTATAATCAACACCCTTTGTTGGTTTTGTTCTTGTGTGTTCCAGTCTTCATCGTTACATTCCTTCTTGTCTGTCCCTCTTTGATTCTTGTTCAGACAACCTTAATTGTTGCGATTTTTTCCTTCATCATGTCAACCTCCCAATCTTCTGTTTTTAACCTTCAGAAGAATTCAGTTCTAATCAGAAAATTGTAGATTTGCAAAATATTCGGGCTTCCAATAGGCTTAATGGGAAGAACTACCTCAAATGGTCGCAGTTTGTCCGCACATATTTCAAGGGGAAAGGGAAGCTTAGTCACCTTTTTGGGATAGGGCCGAAAAAGGATAACCCAATGTTTGAATCATGGGATGAGGAGTATTCTATGATAATGTCCTGGCTATGGGATTTCATGGATCTCATGATCAGCGTCACATGTCTGTTTTTGGTCACTGCAAAGGAGATTTGGGATTACATTCATTGTACATACCCAAAGGCTTGTAATGCTGCTCAAGTGTATGAGATTAAGGTTAAAACTGTAGCTACTAAGCAAGCAGATAAATCTGTCACTGAGTATGCAAACCTATTGCAGAATCTATGGCAAGAACTTGACGATTACCAAGTTTTTGAGATGAATTGCCTTGAGGATGTTGCCATGTTGAAGAACTTCATTGGAAAAGACCATGTCTATGATTTTTTGGTCGGATTGATACCTGAATTCGATCAGGTTAGGGTCCAGATCCTTGGCAAAGAGGACAAATCGTCTTTAGAAGAGACAATTTCATTGATTCGAGCAAAAGAAAGCCGAAGGAGTGTTATGCTTGAACCACAAACCATGGATGGGTCAACCTTAGTAGTGAAAACAGATCATCAGGTGAAAGGAAGTAGTGATTTGTCCAAAAATCCTGGAAGAGAAAATTGGGGAAAGGAGAATAAGGACGATTTTTGGTGCACCTACAACAAGAAATCAAGGCACACAAAGGAAACTTGTTGGAAACTACACGGTAAGCCACCATGCCGAGAATGGGGAAACTGTGGGGGACAACATAGGGCTCAAGCTCATATGGTAGAACAACCCAAAACTGAGGAAAATTCAGCAACAGGGGGGTTTAATAGTGAAGAAATTAAAAGTTGAGAAGCTTGTTGTATTGAACAACCTTCTAAAACTTGCTCTTTGGTTGCTTCAGGTCAACCTCTACTTCCTTTTTGCATGATTGCCTTAGAAACTTCTTATACTAACTCTTGGATAATAGACTTTGGTGCCACAGACCATATGACACCCACATCTCAATTCTTCCACACATATACCCCATGCCCAAGTAACAGAAAGATTGTAGTAGCCAATGACTCTTTAGCTACTATTGCAAGGTTTGGAGATGTACATCAAACTTACCCATGTTCTTAAAAAAGTCCTCCATATACCAAAACTTTCGGCTAGCCTTGTTTCCATTCAAAAACTTACCCATGATCTTAAATGTTATACTACTTTCTTTTCCTCTTATTGTGTTTTTCAGCATAAGGTCTCGGGGAGGAGGATTAGACTTGCTAAGGAAAGAAGCGGTCTTTACCACCTTGAATTTCCTCAAAAAATTTGAAGAAACTTATCTTTGTCATTTCTTAATTCCTCAAATAAAGATGCCATTTGACTGTATCACTTGTGCCTAGATCATCCACCTTTTAAGGTTTTAAAGGTCATGTTCCCTCGTTTGTTCCAAGAATTAGATATTTCTGAATTTCATTGTGATGTTTGTGAATTGGCAAAACATAATCGGATATCTTTTCTTATTAGCAATAAAAGAAGTTCTCTTTCTTTTCATTTGATTCATAGTGACATATAGGGTCCCTCTACTACACCTAATGTTTCTAGGGCTTGTTGGTTTGTATCTTTAATTGATGATTGCGCTCGGGTTACATTACTCTTTCTTCTTAAACAAAAATCTGATGTTAGTCTTGTTATACCTAATTTCCACTCAATGATTCAAACCCAATTTGGGGTCAAAATAAAAAGCTTTTATACAGATAATGCTAGAGACTACTTCAACCAAACTATGTCATCCTTCTTTCAATCATTGGGCATTATACATGACTTATTGTGTGTTAAAACACCTCAACAAAATGGGGTAGTTGAAAGGAAAAATGGACACTTACTCAAAATCACCCGAGCCCTACTTTTTCAAGGGAATGTCCCTAAATCTTATTAGGGAGTGGTAGTTCTTACTGCCACATATGTAATAAATAGACTTCCCTCACCTGCGTTAGACAACAAAAGTCCCATAGACATTCTCAATAGTTTTTATCCACAGTTTAGAACATCACATGGCCTTACACCTAGGGTATTTGGGCGCACTGTCTTTGTTCATGTTCATAGCCAACACAGAGACAAACTAGACCCTTGAGCCATCAAATGTGTTTTCCTCGGTTACTCACCTACTTAAAAGGGGTACAAGTTTTACAATCCGTCATCTAGAAAATTTTATATCTCTACAAATGTCACCTTCAAAGAAAATACACCTTTTTTCTCCAAGTCCTCTCTTCAGGGGGAGATTTCACTGATAGAAGATAGCATTTGTGAGTCTTTCGAACCATTTAAAACACTTGACCTTCCTTCTCCTTCAGCTCGCATTGTTGAAACAACCAAGCCTTTTGAACCAATTACATATGAGTTTCCCACTAACACTACTAAACTCGAGTCATCCTGTGTCCCAGCAGTGTTACTCAGGTGTATTCAAGGAGAAAGGCTGTTCCAGAACTGACACAGGTTCAAGAATCCAACTCAGGCTCTAGAAATGAAATTACGGTAAGATCTGACTCACCTTTACATACTCAATTTTTTGAACCCATTGTTGTTAGGAAAGGTGTAAGAGAATGCACTAAGCGACCACTCTATCTTTTACCTCACTATGTCTCTCTTGAGTGCCTATCACCAGCCAACCAAAAATTAATTGTGAGTTTAAACACTATTACTATCCCTAACACAGTTTTTGGGCCATTGTCAAAAGGGGATGGAGGGATGCCATGAGGGAGGAGATAGGTGCACTAGAAAAGAATAAAACATGGGAGATTGTTGATAAATCGAAAGGGAAAAATATTGTTGCCTGTAAGTGGATTTTCACACCAAAAATACAAGATTGATGGGTCTCTTGAGAGATATAAAGCTAGATTAGTGGCCAAAGGGTACACTTAGACTTACGGGATTGACTATCAAGAGACTTTTACTCCAGTTGCAAAAATGATTACCGTGAGAGCTCTCTTATCATGAGCTGCCCACTTTAATTGGCAACTCTTACAATATGATGTTATGAATGAATTTCTCCATGGAGACTTAGAAGAAAAAATCTATATGAATATTCCACTAGGATTTAAGGGGGACATTGGCAACAAAGTATGCAAGTTGAGGAAGGCCCTTTATGGGTTAAAACAATCTCCTAGGGCATGGTTTGGGAGATTTTCAAAACTCATGAGTGAATTTGGGTATAGACAAAACCAAGGTGACCACACTCTTTTCATTAAACATTTAGCTGCGGGGGGAACTACTGCTCTTCTAGTCTATGTAGCTGACATTATAGTGACTGGAAATGATGAGAAAGAGAAGCATGAATTTAAGTGAAGACTAGTAAAAGAGTTTGAGATAAAGGAACTGGGGAAACTAAAGTACTTCCCGGTATTGAGGTGGCATATTTCACACAAGGGATTTTTTCATACCTCAACAAAAGTATGTGATTGATTTATTGACAGAAATAGGGAAGATTGGGTGTAAACCAGTCTCTACACCTATGGATCCAAACCGTAAGTTGGGAGAAGCTAAAGAAGAACCAACTATTGACAAAAGGATGTATCAAAGATTGGTTGGTTTGACTCTTATATCTTGCTCACATTCGGCCAGACATAGCTTACTTGGTGAGCTTAATTAGTCAATTCATGCATGATCCAAGAGAACCTCATCTTCAAGTTGTTTATAGAGTGCTACATTACTTGAAAGGCAGTCCAAGGAAAGGAATTTTGTCAAGAAAAACAATACTCTTCCTCTAGAAGCCTACACTGATGCTGACTATGCAAGTTCTCTAGTGGATAGAAGATCTACTACAGGGCATTGGACTTTTCTTGGGGGTAATTTGGTAATGTGGAGGAGCAAGAAGCGAAACGTGGTGGCAGGGTCATCTACAGAATCAGAATTTAGGGCTATTGCTCAAGGATTGTGTGAACTACTATGGTTGGAGATTATTCTAAATGATTTGAAAGTCATATGGGACTGCCCTATGAAACTTTATTGCGACAATAAGTCAGCTATCAATATTGCTCATAATCCTATGCAACATTATAGGACAAAGCATATTGAAATTGATAAACGTTTCATTAAAGAAAACTTGTAAGAAGGGTTAGTATGTATGCCCTATGTTCTACCAGAACATCAAGTAGCTGATATTCTAACGAAGGGGTTGAATAGTTCAAGTTTCCATAATCTTGTATTCAAGTTGGGAATGGAAGACATCTATCCCTTAGCTTGAAGGGAAGTGTTGAGATATACATTAGCTCTAAATAGATTAGAAGAATAAGTTTAAAATCCCTTGATTTAAGGGATTTAGTTAGATAGTCTATTTGATCTAGGATCTAATCTAGTTTCCTATTTTATCTCTTGTAATTCCCTATATAATGCTGCACACTTTATATTCAAAGATATTTAATAAACAAGTATTCTTTTCCACAAAAATCTTACCAATCAAAAGAAATAGACATCCCTCAAATTGTGGTGGAGTTTGAGAAGCTTGTTTATTTCCAAATTAAGTACTTGGAGTGTATACAAATTTCAAATATAAAGTGACTTAAGTCAAGATTTGCTTTTACTAATCCCTAAAAGTAATTACGAGATGAATCTTAGTTAATTGTTAAGAAAGGTGGATAGTTTGCTAAGGTTCTTTTTTGTTTCTACGTCTTTTGTTTTAACTTTAAAAAGTACACAAAAGGAAAGATAGTTTCATTTTAGATGACACTAACTGGTTGTTTGTCTAGGAGTTTATTTAACAGTGTATTCCTAATGTTTGTATTACTCGAAATAATATCCTAGAAACATGTATTTGTGTCAATGGATAAATAGATCCATCATTCTAAAAATGGTTGTGTTCATGCACGCATCAAATGACTTGTTCTTGTTTTAGTTCTTTTGATAAGTTACTGTTTGAATTAGATGTGTGGAAAAATATGTTGAGGTTAAAACCTTCTTGAAAAACTAAAATGTATTTGTGATGGAATTGAAAGTAAAGATAACTTGTTTTCTTCCTAGAAATGAAAACATTGAAAGCATCTTTAGATTGTTTTTTCAAAATAACGCAAATATGGGAAATTGGAAGACTAGAGTTCCTAATTGTTTTATGATTATTTGTACTTGAGAATGATGCGTTAGATCACAAAATTGTATGCCTCGTTTATGCAAGTACGTATGTTTCATTGGAATTCAGTTTTAGCAATTTGAATGGAGCCTAAATGTCATCATGTCTGTAGAAAACTATAAATCCATGAATTGTGGTTATGTAGACATATATATTCTTTGCGGGAATTGAAGAATTTTGTCACCTCTTTTCCTTTTCCTCTTTGATTTTATACAATTTTTTTTTTAAGAAAATGGTATGCAAGATGTATTCTTAGAGAAGTAATATGCAAGAAGAGCAATTAGGAGCTAATGATGGCAACTGATTAGGAAGTTAATCTAATGTTTCTATAGTAGTTATCTTATTTAGGAAGTCGATTATTTTAAGAAGTCTACTTTTAGTAGGAGAATAAGTTAGCATATTCTTATTCTATTTTACTTTTTGAGCACATTATCTATTCAACCCATTTAAGTGGCTTTAGGATGAATAAGAATACAGTTAGAATTTTCCTAAAAACATAGTTGATAGAAAGCTTGTTAAAGATGATTTTTCCAAGTAGCAATGAAATGTCCTAGGAAGGGGAAGAACTCCAGCAAGGGAAAAGAGGATTTCACTGTGATTCATCCTATGACTAGATCTTACTTAAAAACCCATATCAATTTGGTATCAGAGCCTGTCGTTATGGATCTCTATAGACTTGCAAGTTGAATGAGTGTGTTAACGGGAAACATCATGCAGAGATTGTCTATGTTGGATGACCGCCAACTGTCCAGTGAAAAGTCCTTGAACTCATAGTTAAAGGAGATTTTGTGAGAGTTGAAGGGGCATGGTAAGAACAATGAGGTGGGGAGCAACAATTGCACTTACAGGAACCAAAGGGAGGAAGGAAGTGTTGTGCAAGCAAGAGGGAGTCCTGTTCCCATGTATTCTAAATTAGTATTTCCTTCGTATGATGGTATTGATGATTGTTGATTTGGATCCATAAGGTGGGGTTGGCAACATTCCATCTAATGGGGAGGCACAATTAAGGTTTTACAAGGTGAAGTGAGAGGAGGTGAGTACGAATTAAGGGGCATTCACAGAGCAATGTTGCTTGGGGTCCTCCTACGAGCTTGAATCCTCTAGGCAAATTAGCTAATGTAAAGTAGATAAGAATGTTAGCGATTATCAAAAGGAGTTTCAATCTTTGCTAGCTCGAATCATAGAGCTCACTGGAAAGCAGCATTTGGGACTTCCAGTGACTACCAAACGCCGCAATTACTAGGAATGCTTACCCTCATTGAATAAATTCATAAAAGAATCAACTCATGGGTGAATAAAACTCAATCCTATGTTGGTAAATTACAACTCATTAAATCTGTGCTTAATGCTTTGCATATATATTGGAGTTCCCACTTGTTCCTCTCCCAAAACATTATCAAAACTATTGAAAGATTGCTCAGAAGCTTTTTGTGGGGTCATCCAAATGGTTCTAAAGGTGCAGCAAAGGGTAGGTGGATTGATAGCCTCCCTAAGGAAGAAGTTGGCCTGCAACAAACCAGGCTTGATTCTCAAGCGACTTTGGTGGATTTTGCTTGATAAACACTCACAATGGATAAGATGGCTACACTCTTATTTTCTTCAAGGCAGGAGTATATGACAATATGCAAAAGTTCCTCTCATTCTTATTTATTGGGTCGATTACTTTGAGAGACATGGTGCACGATGATATCACAAGAAGACCTAGGAATGATCTAAATTCTGCTGTCATACTCTATGGGAAAGGCTACCCGATCTAGACTCTAAGCAATAGAATCACCAAGAATCTCTTGAGAAGAAGAGGCCCTGAAGTTGATTGGCACAAAATTGTGTGGAAAAAAGCACTCACTCCTTGACTATCTTTCATTCTTTGGCTTGCTATCCAAAATAAACTTAATACTTCAGACATATTGCCTTACCTGCAAGTTGATAGAAATTGTCCTATGTGTTGGCTTCATGCAGAAGGTTACACCATACCGGACATCATGCAAAGCTTATCAGTTGTGACAACTTGTTCAAAACATACTGAACTCATCTTCATTCTTGCCTTGGGGACTTGTGTGTACATAGTATGGAGAGAATGTAATCGCAGAAGGTTTGCAAATCAAAGTTCTGCAGGAGAATCCATTTGGTTAGACATTGTAAGACATATCTGTGAGCTACTGATTGTGAAGAACCCCAGCCAACAATGTACATCAGATATATTATTTTCTTTGAACATCTGAACATGTGTGCTTGCTCCATTATTTTTTGCCTTCTATTTTGTTGTTATTCCTTACATATCTGTGTAAGGAGTGTGAAGGGCATATCCCTTAACTTTTTGTCTACTTTGTATTATATCCATTATTATCAATTAATACCATTTTCTTTTTCAAAAAAAAAAAAAACATGTTTGGATCAATAAGAAAAAAACACTAAAAGGACAAGTATAAGGAAGGGGAATTTTGAGGCAACAACTAGTATCAGGAATAAAAACATATCTTGTAAAAAGTTAGTCAAAGATAAAGATGGAGGAATGAAGGGTGGCAAAGGGGCTTTGCTTCATTTGTGATGAAGCACTCTCTTGTGACATAAATTCATGAAGTTGTTTTGGATATAATTGGCATAATATAAAGAAGAGGATGAGGGAGGAGGCTTCTTAGGAGTTTCATTAAGATTTTGAGAAGATATATCCTGAGTTTGAGTTTGATGACAAGCTCTTTGTCTAGGAGAGAGTAATGATAAGCAAGATGCATTCTTAGGGAAGAAATATACAAGGAGAGCAATTAGGAGTTAATCGTAGCAATTGATTAGGAAGTTGCTCTATCTTTCTATAGTAGTTTTCTTACGTTTTTGTTGTATTTTCTTATTTCGGCACTATTTATCTTATGTAGGAAGTTTATTATTTTTAGAAGTCTATTTTTATTAGGAAAATAAGTTAGCAGCTTCATATTCTATTTTAGTTTCTAAACACACTATATATTCAGCTTATTTGAAGTACATTTGGATGAATAAGAATACAGTCAAAATTTTCTTAAAATAAAGTTGATAGAAAGTTTATTAGGGACGAGTTTTCTAAGCAACAACTGTAGGTCTTAGGAAGGGGAAGAACTCCAACAAATTAAAAGAGGATTTCTCTGTGAGTTATCCCTTGACTAGATCATATACAAACCATATAAAAAAATTAGGAAAAATGGACAACTACTTAAATTGTTTATTATTATTGGACATTTTGAAAATATATATTAAAGTCAACCCTTTGATAACATATTTATGAATATTGAATTTATAACACTAGTTACAAGTATATGCAAAGAAGTATATAGAAAATATTAATCCATGCAAGTTGCTTGTATGTTTTATCATATTAACTGAATTAGTTATTTTATATGAAAATTTTATTTATACATTTGTTTTATCTTATAGGTACAAAAAATGTTTTTCAGTGCGAATCAGCTAATATTGTCTAGTAATCGAGAAGTCAATCTCAATTTCTTTTTTGATTTTCCAAAGCTTTATGTGAGGTGGTGGGACTTTGGTAGAAGCTATTGTTTATTAGACTGTGGCATTACTAATTGGCCTTGAAATTCTAGATTATATTAGATATCACTAAAATGGAATTGTTGGATCATCTTCAAGTTCTCATTAGGATTGCAAGTTAATATCCCTACAAGAATCTATCCTTCCAAACACTATTGACTTGCCATAGGAAAAATTGTTTGATGGGAGAAGGTTACCCTGCATGTTGTAGCTCGTGTGGACTAGTCCTATTTATGAACCCAAAATGGGGAAAATTATGATCTTATGATTTGCATGTCTGTGTTATATAATCTTTTTGATGCTTTAGTAAATACTGGAATAATAAGATGTTATTCTATACCAAGTTATAAAACTTCACATTTTTGAGACCTCAAAATTATTTTTGATAGTCATAGGTAATAGAAATTTGTCATGTTTGGTGGGTTCAGTCCATTTTATTATGCAAATTGGCAATTTGAGGTTATTTAAATGTGTTTTATATTAAAAAATGATTTTTTTGTAATTTTTCTCATTGTAGGTTACTGAAGTGAGCACAATGCTTGGTAGAGCCAGTACTGTCGGGTTTGGAAAGGCTGTAGAAGTATTGGACACACTTGGTAGCAGCATGACAAATTTAAATCTTAGCGGTGGTTTTACTTCAGGAGTAACAACAAAAGGGATTAAAATTTCAATTTTGGCTTTTGAAGTTGCAAACACAGTTGTTAAGGGTGCCAATCTAATGCAGTCTCTTTCAAAGGAAAATATTGCATATTTAAAAGAGGTAGTGCTTCACTCAGAAGGGGTGCAAAGTTTAATTTCAAGAGATATGGATGAGCTCTTGAGAATTTCAGCTGTTGATAAGAGGTAGTTCTTGCATATATTTCTCGAAACGTTATGTCTTTTCATTTTACTTATGTAGGGTTGCTGTAGATCATTTATTGTATGGATGATAGTAATAAACGTGCTACATATTATATATAGAGATGAGCTGAAAGTTTTTAATGGAGAGGTGGTACGATTTGGTAATCGATGCAAGGATCCCCAGTGGCACAACTTGGATCGCTACTTTGAAAAGTGAGTCCTATGTCATCCCATGATTGTAATATCTTTTTTACTTTTCCATTGTAATATCCTAAGGTTTAATTTTCTTATTTATACTTCATGATTTTTTAGATTGGGTGCAGAAGTAACTCCTGAAAAGCAGTTGATGGAAGAAGCAAAAACTGACATGCAAGACTTAATGAATTTGGTTCAATATACGGCTGTAAGTAAAATGTGAATTATCCTTCATTTGTTGCTTTTAATTTTCAACGAGCATTGCCATGTCTCACTGCCATCAATGCTTAATTTGTTGCAATTGTGTAAAATTATATATGTTTGATGGAAAGTATCTAGTTATACAAAAGACCTCGAACGAAATCATGTACATTTGAATTGAGAATTGCATATTAGATGGGACTTAAAGCAAGCGGGAGAGGTAGTAGGAGTTATGTCCTGACATAGACCAACTAGCACTAGATGCTCGACTTTTTGTGTTGGAAAGTGATTTTTAACCAATTTTTTTGTGGCTTCTCTATTGTTGCTATTAAAATTACATCTGCATGATTGCTTTTTCTTCTTGTAATTTAGTTGTTTAAAGTGAAAAAGATTTTGATGTGATGAAATATTATAAAGATAAGTGAGGAGCAAGCATCTTTATAGGCTAGTGAAAGCTTAAAAGTATGTTGACATAATTTGTTTCTAACACCTAAAACTTTTGGTTGCACCTTCATTAACAAATCTTTGGAGAGCTAAAGACCTTGTTCTAGTGATGTGGAGTGAAATTTATATTGTGTTTGGAACAAGTATCCTGTTAGTCTTAAAACTTTCAAATTTTTATGATCTTTTAATCTATTTTGTCTTTTTGTGAACAATTGAGTCCTAAAGTTGTCGATTGTCTATAAATTGCTCCTAATCCTTTTGTAGTCCCATTTCTCGGTTCGGTTTTAATTAGGTTATTCCAAACTGTTGGTTGCTTAGGCAAATTTTTCCATTATGTTGGATTTTGAAAAAAGAAAACATAATTAAAGAGAAGATGTTTTGCTAAGACTTTTAAGTATCCTCCTCTTTGGAGTTACATACTAGTCCATTAAGCAACTTACGTTCTTTATTAAATTTTACTTTAAATTTTTTATTTTTACTTGTGTGCCTTGAGTGAGAATTACAATAGAGACCATAAATAATTTTACAACATGCACACGAGCTTCACATGTTTAATTTAAATAAGGGTTAATTACGAAAGAAATCCTAAACTTTTCTCAATTTCTCAATTATAGCCAAAACGTTTAAAAGTGATAATTAAATACTTGAACTTTAAATTTTTCTCAAATATAGCCCAGTGTTAGGACGTGCTAAGCCATGTCAGACGTATTTATTTGTAAGATGCCAAGTGTTATGGATTTATAGGTCATAATATTGTAAATTTTAATTAATTATTATTAATTGTTGACCACAGAGATTATTAGCATTGATATTGTTATTATTGGCATTGATACTGTTGTAATTATACCTATAGTGTCTCCTATAATTGAGAGATTATTAATTGTTGACCAGAGAGATTATTAGCATTGATACTGTTATTATTGGTATTGATACTGTTGTAATTATACCTATAGTCTCTCCTATAATTGAGAGATTTTATAGTGTTAATAGCTGGGTTACTTCCTAATTAGTCCTAGGAATCTTGTGTATAAACCCTAGTTCCTATGTACGCAATGCAAGAAATAAAATTATCTTAAACTTCAACATTCATTATGGTATCAGAGCCTTATCTGATTTCGGGGCTGTATTTTTGACTGTTC
>JAOSBO010000003.1:21696270-21708320 GCA_027563915.1 Erythroxylum rotundifolium
AGGAGCTCATGGGTGTCTTGGCTGATTTACAATTGGGAATATTTTCCGCTTGAAGAATATCAGCAATATATCGCATTTGAGATAGGAAGAGGCAATCTGAATGCGTTAACACTTCAACACCAATAAAGTAATGTAAGTGACCAAGATCTTTAATAGAGAAACGAGTGGCAAGGGACGAAATGACTTGTTGGACCATTGTGGTATGGATGCCAGTTACAGTGATGTCATCGACATAAACTAGAAGGTAAATACTGATAATAGAATCCTTCATGATGAATAAAGGGCTATTAGATTCAGATGTAAAGAATCCCACGAAGAGAAGATGTGCTTTGAGTTCATTTTACCAGGCACAAAGGGCTTGCTTTAAACCATAAATGACCTTTTTGAGCTGACAAATACGAGAAGGATATCAGGGATCTTCAAAACCTGGTGGTTGAGTCATGTATACTTCTTTGTCAAGACTGCCTTGAAGGAAAGCGTTGTAGACATCAAGCTGCCGGATTGGCCATTGGAATTGAACAGCAAGAGATAGAACCACTCTAATCGTTGTTGGTTTAACAACAGGACTAAATGCTGAATGATAATCAATCCTTGAATGTTGTGTAAGTCCTTTTGCGACAAACCGAGCCTTGTAGTGGTCAATAGAGCCATCTGGTTTTCTTTTAATCCTATACAACCACTGACAAGAGACAACATTTTGAGGGGTTAGGAGGAGCAAGTACCCACGTTTGGTTTTTTATCAATGCATCAAACTTTGTTTTCATAGCTTGTTCCCACTCTAGTAATTTGTTAGCCTGGATGAAGGTTGTGGGGTAATGTTAGGTTGAACTTTAGCCATATAATAAAAAATAGGTTTCAGTTTGAAGATGTTATTTTGAGAACGGGTAACAATTCGTCAGGTTGGTGAGTTGGGGAAAATAAAATGAGTGGGTTATGATGTAGCCAGTGGAGTAGTAGTGGAAGAAGGTGGGGGTTGTGCAGAATTTATTGGTGTACAACAAAAGTGGTTGTTGGTTGAATGGGTGACCAAATCTATATCGAAAATTGAGTTACCTACAGGAATGAGATTGGGTAAGTATGAAATTTGGTTGGGTGGTGGGCCTGAGGTGAGCTAAGTTGAGACAAGTCTTCCCATGCTAGCTATTTAACAGAAGGAAAAATATTAGTAAATAGTGTTTTATCACATCACGAGACAAATAAATTTTAGATTTATTTGGATGAACGTTGATGACAGTGGTGAGTGAGAGAAAAGCCGAAGTAACTACGTGGTGTGGATCTTGGTTGAAGATATTCAGAAATACTCTTGTCGTCCTTTGTGATGTGACTGAGTTGATCTCGCAAACTGTAAATTTGGGTGTGACTTTTATTTGCACAAGTGAAGAAGGTGCCATGCTTTCTCGGTATTAGACGAATCAACTACGATGGATGCAATGGTGCTGTCAACAGAGGCCGTCATTGCTTGATGAATGAGGCGATCTTAACGAACCCCAAGACGATATGTTGGGTTGATTTAAGTTGTGTTGGCGCAAGTGATTGTCTTCTCGGGGCAAGGTGTAGAACCATCAAGATGCCTAGCCAGTTCATGACTTTCGAGAAGTAATGTTAATTGAATCTTTCCATGTAGAGAAATTGGAACTGCCTTGTAGTTTGATAGGCAATTGTGGGGATGGGTTAAACTGCACAATATGATTGTTGATGTTTGGATTATCAACATTGATAAGAGTAGGCCAGGTAGTGGAAGCCATTGAAGGTGATGAGGGCTGTTTGTGCGTTGGAAGAAAGGAAAGGATCAGACTCGTAAGAGTTATATTAGCTTTGATACCATAGTGTGTTTAGAAAACTAACTAAACTTTTATTGAATGATAAACCAAATTGTAAATACAATAATGATCCTAAAGAGACTCCTTAACTCTAGGAGCAATATTAACAAATTAGTAACAACCCTTAATTAAAGCAACAACTATAAAGAATAAATCAAAGGAATTAGTCAAGTGAAAACTAAAGTCAGCTAAAAGATAGCACATGTGATGCTAATACTTTGATGGTTCGAATTTGTTCAAAGCAATATCTCTCATGATAATTCACAAAAAGACAACACAAAATTATTAGAAGCAAATGAAGTAAATATTGACAATGTTGGATCGGTTAATAAACAACCTGTGACAATGCCATCACAAAATGATAGTACTAGAAATATGAAGATAGATGAGAAATGGTACAAAGGTTTTGTGTATTCAAAGGAACATCTAGCACGAAAACGGAAGGCCACCATTTCATAGCATCCTCATGAGTCTAACCAAAGGTTGGATCAAGAAAATTATGATGTTTCCACAAATGTCCATTTTCCTAAAGTTGTTCATGTAAGTGATTCTAAGCTAAACTCTTCTTCTCAAATTGATCCCCTTGTAGCTCTTAGGAAAGGTATTAGGTCTTCTACACAACATCCTCTCTCCAACTTTCTGTCTTACAAAAATATTTCACCCATGTAGTATAACTTTTTTCACAAACATCTAGTATTCCTATTCCTAATAGTATTCAGGAGGCTCTAAAAGTTCCTGAGTGGAAAGAAGCTGTTCTTGAAGAGATGAAAGCCTTGGAAAAAATGCAACCTGGGAAGAAATCAATCTACCAAATGGAAAAAAAAGGTTGTTGGCTGTAAATGGGTATTTACGCAAATTCAATTATGATGGATCTTTAGAGAGGTATAAGGCTCAACTCCTTGCTAAAGGCTTTTCTTAGACATATGACAAATTATTATGAGACTTTTTCATCAGTGTCAAAATAAAACACGATTTGAGTCCTTTCAATTGTTGTTAATCTTGATTGGCCTTTAAATTAGTTAGATGTATAGAATGCGTTAGATGTAAAGAATGCTTTCTTGAATGGAGATCTAGATGAAGTGTATATGGAGCCTCC
The DNA here is from genome assembly GCA_027563915.1 of Erythroxylum rotundifolium. Lineage (NCBI taxonomy): Eukaryota > Viridiplantae > Streptophyta > Magnoliopsida > Malpighiales > Erythroxylaceae > Erythroxylum > Erythroxylum rotundifolium. Next base: position 21,699,187 of record JAOSBO010000003.1, read on the forward strand.
CCTTGGATTCTCTAAAATGTTTGGAACCAAGGTATGCAAATTTCAAAAATCCTTGTATGGTCTTAAGTAGTCTCCCAGAGCCTGGTTTGAAAGATTCACAAAGTTTGTTAAAGGTCATCGCTTGGCTGGGAAAATTAATCCACCCGGGCTTGGCCCAAGGCCTATGACCCGACCTGAGACCCAGAGATGGGCCTTTGAAAGCCGGCCCAATTTTTTAATTTTAAATTTAATTTTAGCTTTTTTTAATTTTAACATAAAATGGTTAGATGGAAATTTTATTTTATAATTATTTTAACAACTTATTTTATGATGATATTGAACGAAATATAAGTACTTTACTAAATGTTATACCCCGTAATTAGTTACAAATATAAAAATTAAATATTAAAATAAACATGATGATTTCTTATAAACTCAAAGTCAAGATAATTTCTTTTATTATATAAATATTAATTGTAATTTATGAAATTAATCGATAACTAGTAGTGATTTTTGATCAAATGATTGATAAATGTGTGTATGATAAAAGGCAAAAGTTACTACATCAAGATTTTTAATTTTCGCGATCTAAACCTCCTTTGAGCTCACTAACAAAATCTTCAGTTTAGCTGCTGTACATCATGTTTAATACATTATACATGATTCCAAGTACTATAACTAATAAAATAACATAAACATATAAATTATCTCATTATTACTAAAAAAAATTTATAAATATATATGTTTTTTATAACAAAAAATTATAATTATTATTTTTAATTACATATCAAATAAAATTTTATTCCATGTAATAATTAACAAACTATTAATCTACAGAAAATTTAAATTTAAATGACATTTAAATCAAATAATTATTAAATGTTTGATAGGGTCTAGCCCGTTGACCATGGGCCGGGTCAGGCTGGACATATTTTGCCACCCCTTGTCAAGGTTATTGTCAATGACAATCTGATCATACTTTGTCCACTATGAGATCCTTCAAAGACAAATTCTAGTTCTGATTGTCTATGTGGATGATATAGTTTTAACTGGAGACGATATAGAAGAAATGAGGAAGTCTAGCCAAGGAGTTCAAAATTAAGGACTTGGGTCAGCTAAGATATTTTTTTGGAATTGAAGTAGCAAGATCAAAAAAAGGGAATTGTGGTTTCACAATGGAAATATATTTTAGATCTCTTAAAGGAGACTGGAATGAGTGGATGCAAGCCTTCAGACACTCCATTAGAGTCCAATGTCAAAGTCGGAGATGTTAAAGGTGGAATCCCAATTGATAAAGGAAGGTACTAGAGATTGGTAGGGTAACTGATCTACTTGTCTCATACACGACCTGATATTACCTTTACTGTAAGTATAGTTAGTCAGTTTATGCATTCCCCATACGAGGAGCATCTAGAAGCTGTGTACTGAATCCTTTGCTATTTAAAGGGCACTTCTAAAAAGGGCCTTTGTTTTCCAAAAAAAAAAAAAAAAGGGTGGAGTAGTAGAGGTCTATACTGATGCAGACTGGGAAGGATCAACTACTGTTAAAATATCGATGTTTGGACATTGTACATTCCTTTGGGGAAACTTAGTCACGTAGAGATGCAAGAAACAAAGTTTAGTTGCTAGAAGCAATGCTGAAACAAAATTTAGATCAATGACTCAAGGTATATGTGCAGTTCTACGACTACAAAGAGTTCTGGAAGATCTTAAAAGTGCAGTAAGCTTTCCTATGAGATTTTATAGTGACAATAAGGCAGTCATAAGTACTACCCGTAACCTAGTACTTCATGACAAGACAAAACACGTTGAGATTGATAAGCCCTTCATTAAGGAAAAACTTGAAGTAGGAATAATCTGTACTCCATTCATTCCAGCCACACAACAAGTTGCAGACATATTCACTAAAAGGTTGTTAAGACAACCATACAAACGTGAAGTTAGCAAGTTGGGCATGATAGACATTTTTGCACCAACTTGAGGAAGAGTGTTGGTAAATTAGGAAAAGTGATATCTAGTAGATAATTATCTTATTAAAATAGGAGAGTCTTATCCTAGATTCAGGATAAGATAAATCAACACCTAAGTAGTTAAGATGTTGCATATTAGTACAGATAAGTAGTTAGAATAATGTTTATATACTGGTTGTATTTTAGTTATGATACTGATTCCATATTGGCTGTATTTTTCCTATTTAAGATGCATCAGTCAAGGAATAAAATCATAGAACTTTGAGTTTTAGTTTTTCTATTCAGTTTTGTCAACAAGAGGTTACTGCTGGCAAGAGCAATTTGTAAGCCACCTTGCCTACCCTCTCGATAACTTCGTAAGCACAATAATATATTGGGGAGAGTTTGTGATTGACTCTCATCTGCTAGTTTGTTGCTTATAAGGTTGTCATTTGATACCCAATCTCCTTGAACTCTTGTTCAGTTCTCTTCTTTTCAGTCTGTTGCTTTGTTCTGTGTTGAGCCCTTCTTAAATGGAACTCTGTTATTGCAAAAACTGTCTACTTTCCCTCAGGACCTATCCTCAACCATAATTTTTGAATCTCTTGCCAATAATTGCACAATACCCAAATGGGATTGAGTTAATAGTGGTGGATAGTTCATATTGTACCAACACTCAGTTAGCAGAATCCACTCAAACCATTTGTGAGGAGCATCATTGCAGGAGCATCTTAGACATGTTTTGAGGATTTTGTTAACAACTTCTGTTTGCCCTTCATGTTGGGGGTGATAAGCTATGGAAAATTTCAAGCTAGTCTCTTGCTAGAATTTGCTCAGCAATTAGGGGTCCTTATTGCTTACAATGGCTTCAGGCATTCATTGGAGTTTGAAAATGTGTGAGATGAATACACGATCCACCTCTAAAGTTGAATAAGGATGTTTCGTTGCTATAAAATAGGCGTAGTTACAGAACCTATGATGATAGGTCCCCGTCAAAGGAGAGAATATTTATTGTGTGATAAGAATTTTACTTTGGGCGAGAATGAGCCACAAGATTGATTTGTTGGAAAGTTCCCCTATTCCCAATTAAAAGGGAACTTAAATGCAATTAGGAATTAACTACTTCCTAATTCTCAGATAATATCTCTAAGAAGTAGGAAACTGTCACTAGCAGTTATTTTTATTTAAATAGAAAAACAACAGCTATGAATTTAACTACTGAACCTATTCCTAAGCAACATGTTCCTGCTATTTGGACCAAATCTTAAGTTCTATAAGCATTCCACATGCATAGGGCTTTCAATCACATCTTTTTGTAGCCTTGAGCAGTGGTAGGGTCTGATGTTACTGACTTGTACTCGCTCCTTTAAGTGAATATTGTGGTTGTATTTTGTTGGGAGATAAGTGATAAGGTTCATTGGACACTGATGTCAACTTGTTATTCAATTGGAATTTTCAATTGTAGCATATACAGCTACCCTCCTTGAACACTTCATCAAACTATGGAAGTCTTTTACCTGAAATCACCTTGGATCCCTTGCCTGGACTTCCACTAAGATTAACCATTTGATTGTTCCTCTTGAATGTCATTGTTCTTTTCCTAAAGTTGCATAATACATCATCAAGATCAACTGGCCTCTGCATTCCCAGCACAACATCATAACCCCTAAGGCAATTACCAAGACCTTAGTTGTAAACTCCAATCCTTGCATTGACTATACAAAATTCATGCAACACTAGTTACATGTCAATTTTAGGCCCCTCCCGCCATAATCTGAAAACGCTCCACTTCTATGCAAGATGCATTTTCTTTTCTTAATAATAGAGGTATCCACAAAATTGTGGGTACTCGGTTGTCTATTATGATATGTAACTTCCTCTTCTGGTGTAGTACTGTAACTCTCATCAGCCTAAGCTCCCATTCCCCTTCCATTCCTACCATAGCCTGTGATGAGACATTTGAAGATACTAGCTCCAAATTTTCTTCTCCTCATGACTCCTCTTCTGCTGCCACGGATGCTTCCTCCTCAACCATATATACATGAAATTGCTTTTTCTCTACACTTGTACTCTTGGTATAAGTCTCATCACACCAAAAGCAAAGATCCCTTAACACTTTTTGCTACTAACAGTCTTTGACATCCTATTTATTTGAAATTGACACAATATGGTAAGTTGATTACTTGATGTATGCAATAGTCCATTTGTTGTCACTACAGGCTTGACTGTGAGTTTGTTTTAGGGTGATCCTCTAGTTAGTGAACTTTGGTTCGAATTGCTTACATTCTAAGGTGGTTTGAAAATACCCCTTGAACAGTTGTGCACTCAAATTGGCCGCCACCACTGCCTTCTTTTTCTTGGCAGGAACATAGTCTTGTTGAATGGTTGTTAAGTCTAATAGATTCACTATCAATACTAATTCAGGTTTAACCCCTTCAAAAAGTATCCCACTAGACAATTCTTTGGCAGAGATAGGCGATTGGAATAATGATCAAATTTTGCAATATTCCTGCACTGATCCTTCTTGCCTCAACTCCTTCAAATCATCTACTAGATCTTTGAAAATCTTCTCATCAAACTGCTGCTTAAAAGTGTCTACAAATTCTTCCATTCAACTGGATCTGCTTGTGTTCAATTTTTTAGGTAGAACAGAACATTCCTATGCTTCCTCTTCTAAGTGCATCGCTGCCTTGCCCACCTTCAAGTGTTTAGGTTTATGGTCAAGGGAGAGGAATTGCTTGCACTTATATCAATCACATCTTAACTTGGGCTCCATCAAATGGGGGGAAGTCGATTTTGTTGAATTTGGTTGGCATAGCATAATCTTCATCCTCCTTGGAAACTCTTGTAACAGTTCCTAGATTTTCCTTGCCACCAATGGATATTCCTTGACTCACTCCAAACTTTTGTATGAATTGGTTGAACATCAATTTGAACTGTCATTTCATTCTCCTGCTTATTAGTTCTATTGCAGGTCTCCAATAGAATCTTTTGATTTCAGGCTTTCGCTCCCAGTAAGCTTTGGACGTTTTCCTTAATTCAATGCATCTTAGCTACTCAAGTTCCTTTCGATCTATTGTCGACGTTTGTATGATCTAATACCAAATGTTTTGTGTAAAGATGCGACTTTCTTAGTTTCTGAGGAGCTAGATAGAGAGGGAAGAGTGAAAGGTTGAAGTTCTTACAGAGAAAAGAGAGAAAAGGAGAGGAATAAGGGAGGGGGAGAGAGAGAGAGAGAGAGAGAGAGCAATGTAATTCTGTCATGGCATAGGGGATTGATGCACAACGGATACTTAACAAGAAGGGAAACAGCTGTTACATGGCAGATATGAGCCTCTGTTTTTTCTGCCCAAACCGTTAAACAAAACAAGGTATACAGTGAAAGAAGCTCTAAATGAAACGGTGTCATTGTTCATATGCTTGATTTGTTTCTGTAGCGATTGCCATTACTTTTACCTGCAACAATAACTAACCTTTGCTACTGTAGAAAATACTTTTTAACAGAACAGCAGCTCTAGAAATGATTTTCATTATCTCTTATATTTGTAAGTGATACATGCAGGAGACAGCCTTGCAATTTTGAAGGCGGAGTTAAAGAGTCAAAGGAAGCATGTGAAAAATTTGAAAAAGAAATCACTCTGGTCCAAGATTCTGGAAGAGGTAAGAGTTTCAATTATATGCAATTTCGTTGGTGGATACCATTAGATGGCCTGATGTCATGCTTGTTAACTTTAATCACCAAAATTTCTCGACATTCAACTTCATGATTTTTCTACAAATAGACACTCATGCATTTCTGAGACTGGCAGCATTATGCCCAGCTTTCATGATTCCCTCATAATTAAATTCAAACCATTCTTTATCATCCCCATCTATTCTTTTCCCCTGAAGTCCAAATATAATTGTAGTTTGTTCTCACAGGTGATGGAGAAGCTTGTGGATATTGTACATTTCTTGCACTTGGAGATTCATGAAGCCTTTGGTGCTGCAGGTAAGTTTCTGCATTTCGTTTTAAACTTTATTAAGAGCTGTCTTTTGTTTCTTTTGCCAGATGACGCACTGTATCTTCACACTAGGTGGAATTAAGGTCATAATAGAAAATTAATTATGGTCTGTTCTGGTGATACTTCATGTATATCAATTGAATGTTAACGATTGAAGATTAGCAACTAAAGAAGCTTCAATAAGTCTATCTTGATCCTAGGTACATGATAGAAGATGTGTTTCTATATAGAATATGGTGGTAAGTCTATTTTGATGGTAGGTGCATGATAGAAGATGTGTTTCTATGTAGAAGATCGTTGTAAGTCTATCTTGATGGTTGCTGCATAATAGAAGATGTGTTTCTATACAGAAGATGGTAGTCTACCTTGACTTCATATGGCTAATTGCAGGCCTAGGTGCTTACGAAACCAACAGTTTGCATTCTTTCATTGACAAAATGGAAAATGAATGCAAATAAATTAGCTGCAACTTGGAGACTGTTCAGTCTCTCCATGGACTGAAAAGAGAATTCGATCTGAAGTCTTTTTGAGTAACAGTACTTATTCTGTCTATTGATAAATATGTTTAAACTTACTTTTTGTATGATGGTCACATCATGATGTGTTGGATCTATGCATGTGTCCCATCTCTCTCTATCTAGCACACTTCCGCGCCCACATGCGCCCTAACATCCTATTAGTAAAAGATTGCTGCGTTTTATACATATTCTTGTTTTGTGCTTCAATCACTCCATTAATTGGATGGTGCTTATGCAAGCTTTTTTTTTTTTTGCTTATATTCTAATTTCTGTGATATGCAGATGGTGATGGACCAATAAGGGGTTCTATGAGCAACCATATGAAGTTGGGGTCTGCTGGTCTTGCATTACATTATGCTAATATTATCACTCAAATTGACACTCTTGTGAGTTTGTGATTTCATCTAGATGGGATGTTCTGTATCTGTTCTGTCGTTTGCTTTGATGTGAGCAAACTTAGGGTCTCTACTGTTAATGGGTACTAATGATTGCTTATTGATTGTTGCTGAGTTGACTTTGATATATTTAGGTGTCCCGATCAAGTTCTGTGCCTCCAAATACAAGGGATGCTTTATACCAGGGGCTGCCACCGCATATCAAATCTGCATTGCGCTACAAATTACTGTCATTCCAAGTTAAAGAAGAGGTAACTCTTTTAGATTTTCCTCAAAAACTAGAATTAAAAGATTACTCATGTAGAATCTTTTTCTCTTAGTATTTATTTCCTACTGTGTTGATGGCAAAAAGAAAATCCTGCGAATTAAGCTCTTATTATCAGTTGTCAGCTTAATGATTGATACTTTGTTGTGTATGGTTATCTTGCAGCTTATGGTCACACAGATCAAGGCTGAAATGGAGAAAACTTTGCAGTGGCTTGTTCCTATTGCGACTAACACAACCAAGTAAATTTGCTAGCCTTTCCAATTAAAACTCTTTTCCGCAGTTTGACTACTGCTGCCAACTAATGAATAATCTCATCATCCAAGGATAATTAGTAGTTACACATCTGCTTAATGTTTTACAACCATGAACTAGTAGCCTCTGCAACATTAAGGTGAGAAGATATGACAGTCTGCTGGATCAAAATTGTTTTACCACAGTTTGATCTACTTTCTTACTGTATCAATTGAAGAAAAGTAGCAGATATTCTTCCTGTTACTCTTTTACAACCATAATGAAATGTAGTCTCTGCAACATTAAGGTGAGAAGAAACGGAAGCATGATCATGGAAAGCTGTAGTACGCAGCTCCTGATAAACAGACTAAAAGTTCATGAATTATGATAATATCTTTAGTTAGTAGTTCATGTGGAAGGTTAGAACAAGTTGTATTGATATGAAGAGAAACTATAGAGTTGAGAGGACGCAAGAGCTTTCAATCACTCTTTTGTCACCTTGATTCCAATTACTTATCCTCGTATTCTGCCTTTTTTTTTTCCCCCTTTTTTTGGCCATTAATGACTAGAGCTCATCATGGATTTGGCTGGGTTGGAGAATGGGCAAATACAGGGTAAGATAAAAGTTAATGTTCCTTATCCACTTCTTTTACTTTGGTGTATCTTTGCCAAGCTTTTCTAACTAAAACATTTCAGTTCTGAGATGAATCGAAAGCCTGTTGGACAAGCGGACTTGCTTAGAATAGAGACACTACACCATGCAGATAAAGAGAGGACTGAAGCATACATTCTTGAATTGGTGGTTTGGCTTCACCAACTTGTCATCCAAGCAAGGTCTGGTAATGGTGGAATCAGATCTCCTGTGAAATCTCCAATTTGTTCTCCCAACCAGAAGATGATTCAGCTGTGTTCGGGAAAACCGAGCTCTCCATCTCCCATGTTGACTGTTGAAGATCAAGAGATGCTAAGAGGTGTGAGTAAGAGGAGAAAAATACCTGGGATAAGCAAGAGTCAGGAATTTGATACTGCAAAAACGAGGCTAAGCAAGCACCACAGGCTTAGCAAGAGTAGTAGCCACTCACCAATATATGAAAGCAAGAAAGATCCTTTCCCGGTTCGGAGGCTGTCTTCAGTTCCAGTTATTGATTTTGACATAGACAGGATCAAAGCTTTGGATGTTATTGATCGAGTTGACACGATTCGAGGTTTATGATATAGTCACCGATATGGTAGGTCAGGAGGCAGGCGGGGCTCATCCACGTGAAACTGAATTCCCAAATTTCATGTGGTATGGGAAGAGGTTTCCGTTTAAGTCTGGTTATGACAAGTTATCTTTTTGAACTGGATGTAATTTATGAAATGTTCGAGGGGAATTTCAGTGTATTAGGCCACAAATTTTTGTTAGTCGTGTGTACAGAGCACATGAAAATCGGTTTATATGAATCTACATTTTCTGTATACATTTGCAGGCCTTGTGGATTGAAATCGTCGTAAAAGCATGCTATTTATACGTGGATAATAGAGGAGGCTAAAACACTAGACCAACTTTTCTTAGAATTCAATTTCTGAAGGGCGCTTATATAACTTTGATTAGCTATCTTGCACTTAATTTTAGTTTTAGTTTAGCCACTAAGGATTGAGTAATGGGTTTTGTGCCGTGCTAAACTACTAATTTTAGTATGTGCTGTACTGGCCTGGCAAAATAAGGGGAATGGACTACTTTAATATAAGTTGGCGAAAATTTAAAGTCAATTGATGCAAGTATAATTCGTTTCCGTTTCCCTTGTATT
>JAOSBO010000003.1:21722924-21734113 GCA_027563915.1 Erythroxylum rotundifolium
ATTGATTAGCCTTTTGAGATTGAGGAGGTTTGTGTTTAAAGAATCAAATAAATCTCTTTCTTTTTTTGTGTTTGTATGGATGATGATATCCCTGTAACTTGGAAGATTTCTTAAACTATTTGTAGGAAAGTTTCCTATAATGATATTTTTTCTTGATACAACAATCAGAGTCATTTTTCTCCTTGTATTTAATTTTTAGATAATGCTTCTTTCAAGCTTTTTGAGGGATATGACTGCCTTTAATCATATTCTTGAAGAAAGTTTATTAGTGACAGAGTTTATCAAGAAAGGCTAAAACAACCTGATAAATTTCTCCAAGAGATATATCACTCATATTTCTTCATAAAGCTGCAATGGTCTATTGTAATTCTAGCTACAATTCATCTGGAAAGGATGAGATGAATGTTTAAAGGAGATTCATATCATTTGATCCATAAAAAAGATAATATCTTTTCGTCATACATTGAAAATGCTTCTGAAGGCCATGTTGATCAAATGAATAACATTTCAATTAAAAAAACTTGTAACGAATTTACTTATCAATGAGTTGGAAGTCACCAATGAATTTTTTATGGATAATACCAAGAACACTTGCAAAAGTGCCTAGGATGTACTTTAGTCTTTTGCAGTCATTAATACTTTTCCACTATTCTCATAGAGTGCTAGTAAAGCAAAAGGTGAACTCAATCAAAATATCCCGTAAAGGAGCATTTAGTTGAGTCAATTTCAAATTAAATTATGTTCCAAATTCAAGGCATTCTCTCCATTTTTTAAGAGGAAGATTGTCAAATGTAAATTAGGGACCTAAAGTAGGTTTAGTTGCTGGTACTAGAACTTTTAGTGGTGATGTTCTTAATGGTTTCGGTTCTACAAATCCTATAGAATCAGCATCACTGATATCTGGATTAACTTCAGTAATTATAGTTATGGTCATCATAACCTAGTTTAGATAAGATAGATTGGTAAACTATGCGGATTCATTTGAAGATGGTTTTGAAATGACAGAAGATTGTTCAGAATGCTCAGAGTGTGTAGAAGTAATGGTTTGCTTAGAACACTTTTTGCAGTTTGTGGTCTATTATATAGACATCAATTTTTCCAACTCTTTCTATAACGTCTTGTTCCCATACTAAGGTAGAACCTTAAAATAAGGTACATGTGAAATTAATGAGAGATTAAAAAAAATGGATCTCATGCTTATGGATATTGTTAGCCTACACACATATGAATTTGAATTATTGCACACATTAAAATAATTGTGCATCCATTCATTGACAATTTCTGGGTATAAATGATTGATTTAATGTGATTATGATATATAGTGATAATTTTGTTCTGATAATTGATTCAGTGAATTAAATTATCGATTTAGAATTTTTGGAGAAATTTGAGAATTTTCTGGAATTATGAGTAATTTTTGGACTAGGAAAAATGTCAATTTGCAGGACGATTGTTAAATGGTAGTAGAAATAATTATCAAATGGTTATAGAATTATTCAAAATTGATATTGGGATTTAATGACACATGTCATTTAAGATTGGGAGTCAATTAGATTAGAATTGGGAGACAAATGGACTAGCTAATTAAAAGAGCAAGTGGAGACCACAAGCAAGTGACAAATGTCACTTGCCTTGCCACTCATTTTTTTAAACCCATGATGCTTAAGGTGAAAGACCATCTTTTACCTTGTCTTTCATTTTAATTCCTACTCTCATCTTCTTTGCTGCTCTCTTCTCTTCTTCTTCGTATTTTCTTCTTTCTTTTTCTCTATATCATGACTCTCTCTCTTCTGTGTGCATCAACTTTGAACCTTGCTTTCTTTAATCGTTAACGACTACAAAATCCTTGCTATCTCTTCTTCTTAATGAAACCCATATATTCTAACTTGGTAGATGGAAATCGTGTATGTATGGAAGAGGCTAGGGTAGCGAAATTTTGAAGAGACTTTGGAGCCAAAACAAGTAAGTAATATATTATTGTTCTTCATGATTTATTAAAGGAAACATATATGATGGTGGTTAGTGATAGATTGATGAGTTGAATGGAGTTGATTATATGCTACTACATTAATGAAGAAAATAGGGTGTTCATATCTTACTTTTGTATATATTATGATTCATGATTCTTAAGTAGTTGTATAGATGATGTTATGATGGTAAGATCATTATAATGGTGTAGAAAGAATGCAGAAATTTTTATAAAGGGATGACATTTAAATGTTCTGTTTTAACATATGATCCCTTGAATTTTTGGTAGTTGCTAAGGTGATAAACTAGAATGATGAGAAATGAAAGATTGATAACTTGATTATGTGAGTTTTTATGTGTGTCATGGATGATGAAAAGACTATGTAAATGTCTTGCTCTTGTATATATATGATGGTTAGTAATTCGTGCATTGTTGTAGATATGTTTTAGGGTAGAATGATCTTCATAAAGGGGTTAGAATGAGTGCAAAAGAATCAATGATGAATGGGTAATGTATATGCTCTGTTTTTGGTTAATGATCAAATATGTATCACGAATTGTTTGTGAATGATATTTAGTTGAAATGGAGTTGAGAATGAAGAGTAGATGAAGTACAAAGGGTGATCTTTGTACAAGATGTGTTAGGTGCAAGAGGTTGGATTTTGTAAAATCTAGAAGATATAGTAGTAACTCATTCACTAATTGTGCTTTTGTGAAAGTATGCCATGGCTAACCCCTTGGTTTGTCGCCATCAACTTGTAGGATTTCCTCTTATGAAAAGATGGCCGCGGCTAACTTTCTTGCACAACTTAAATATGTACTAGTATTTTGACAACATCTCATTCTGTAGTTATCAAACTGGAATGATTTTTGATTTAGAGTAAACTAGAAACATAGTGCTACAATTGTCTGAAGAAATAGAGTTTAATTCAGTCTCTAAGAATTTCAATTTCTGGATGGAAGTTTAGTACAGGCCACTGTTCCAGTATAAGAACAGTCCAAAAATGTTTGGGGTATAAATTTCGGATTACTGAACCTAATTGAATGATCTTAGTGTCATTAGAAACTTAAGAGATAGGAGAAGAATTTTATAAAAGAAAGTATTGCCAAAATAACTTCATTTACATTGTCTGAATGATCAAGAACAGTAGACTTGAAAGTATGTTTTTGGAAAAATCTGAAATGAACAATTGAGTTATGAAATTTGATTCTAACGATTTTATTGAGGTATATAAGTACAAATTATACTTAGGTGAGTTTTGATATATGATTGACAATGTGACCAGAATAGTGGAAAGATACTCGAGATTGTCATTGAGCATGTATTATACACAACATATATACATATGTATGTGATTGAGTAGTCATAAAATTGTGCAATTAATAATATGTGTGCAATATGTGTAATGCATAAAGAGATATAGGATAGAATGTCCACATCCAGACATTTCCGAATCATAGAAGCTAATGCTAATCTAGAGTATACTGTGAGTTGACTTAGATGGTCTTACCTATTGATTGCTCTGTTTATATTATGTTTTAAATTATCTTATGATTGTGACTTTGATTGCGTTCATTCTGGACACTGAAGGTTTAATGATTCTGATGCATGAATGTGATATTGAAGTGTTCCTTGTATGTGAATTTGATGAATATATGATATCTAACTTGATTGTTAAATTAAGAAGAAGCATGCGAATATGCATATGATTGAAAAAGTGTTTCTCAACATTTATGTTAAATACCGAACCACAGTCCGATGATAAATGTATTCTGAATATGAATATGACATGTGAAAGTGACTGATTGATCATATAAGAATGTGAAGCATTCCATTACATAAATGTATGAAAGATAAAGGCAGTTGTGACCAGAGTAGCCACTGAAAAAAAGCCTAAAGCTCAGAATGTGAAAAAGAGCTTAAAGCTCAGAAAGTGATTAAGATCCAAAGGCTCACTATATAAAATGAGCCTGGTATCACCAACAGATACGGGCAGTTATTAATGAGCCTGGTATTCACAATGGATATGGGACAGTTATAGGCACTCGGTCATAACAATGTAATAAATGAAAGTGAGTCATATATGCATTGCATATTCCTTTAATATGTATGCTCGAATGATTGCAATATCTTGTTAACTTGTAATTGAATGAGAATGTGTATATTGTGAACAAGGTGATATGTGATTATATAAATTGTATGTGTATGTGATTGAGTGAGCCATCGAGGATGGTTACTCACTGAGTTTGCAAAAACTCACCCAAAATTTTGCAATATTTTTCAAGCTCAGAAGAGTTACCCCGTTAGACTAACGGGAGTATAACCACTGCATTTAAGTAAGAGATAGAGGTCAAAATCAGTTCGCATCTACCTTTGTTTTCTTATTTTTGTATCAAATAGTATATTTTGTAATTTCTGTACAATGTATATTTGAATATTTCTATATGCAATAATTTTCCAAAGTGGAAGGTTTATAAATGAGAATAATAATAAATGTGATTTTGATGTTACAAAAGAAAAGAATGGGCCAAATTTGATTATTGATTTCCATATACGCATGCATTGATTTGAATTTTTTTTTTGTAATGAGTACGATTGTTGACTATTCTAGCCTACCACCCTCGTGGGGTACATACTCGGATATCACTCAGGATGCTGGGTATGTGTCTTGTGAGAGTAGGATGCAACACTTTCAGAAGCAATTGCTTGGGGATTTAGATGATATTGGTTTGATCATTGGAACGATCAACAATCATATAAAGAGCATCCGAAGTAGAGTTTGGAAAGTTTAGAACTACAATATAATTCTAAAGGTGATAAATCATATGATGATGTAGAGTAGCCATAATTGTTGTTCAGCTCCAATGATTTGGATCTGGACCTTGAGTCTTTCAGATAATGTTGGATCACTCAGCTTGATATTGAAATCATGAGCTATGATGAGGATGATACTTCCATTGTTTAAAGTTGTAAACAAAGTAACAATTAAAGCATTTTAGTACATTGTTTAGGTAGTGTTAAGAAAATATATCTTGCCTAGAGTAAGTATTCCATTTCCTCCATAGAGGGTAAGAACTAGTCAAACTGCTCCAACATATAGATAGGTATGGTTCTGCTCTCTCCAAAGAGAGGGAAGCTCTTTTAGGATCTCCAATTTTACATACTGCTCTGTCGAAGTAGCTTATAAACCACACAATTCAAGACGAGAACTTTGGATGATTTCTTTTACTTTTGGGCGATTTATGGAGAGAATAGTATGAATACTATGAGTCCAAGAATGATCTCTAGAATATACACTATATGGGCTAAGCAAAGGAAGAGAAGTATCATGGATACAACTTTATGCTGGAAGATAGGTAATGTCTACGAATTTTTCTATTCTATTAGACAAAGTATGCTTAATACTAGAAGGAAGATCAATAATATAAAGAGTAGAAGGAAGATGAACAGAGTCACTAATCATGTATTCGCTCATGCTTTCTAGTCTCTTTACTCGTTCTTATTAAGAATAAATGTATACCTTCGTTAATAACACTAAACCTATGGCTTTGATACCACTTTGGGACCCTGAGGGGCATATGGGGAAAGGATACCAAAACTCAAGAGTATGTCGCATTATTTCTACTTGTGAATTGAGAAAGATGCTTCTTGCTGTGACTTCTAGGCTTATGGAATATTACATCGATGAACCTCACAATAGTTGCATCACTAGTTTCTAACCTATATACCTGTCTAGTAGATTCTAAAATATATCTCGTTAAAGATCAAAGACATCAAAGATTGGTTAGTTTAGGATGTCTAAGAGGCAAGCCATGAGATTTGGTGCCCACAGAGAGAAAGGGTTAGTGTTCTCAGCCAGCATGCGTTAGGAGGTAAAATATGGGGTTTGTTTGATTCTTTAAATGCCAACCCTCTTATGCAACTCTTCTTTAACATTGATAGGTTGATGTAACCTAATATAACCCATATGTTTATCGTCATCCTAGATCTATGACTAGCGGTTTATTTCGACTGTTTTTTTCACAAAGTGGTTTCATAACCTGTAAACAAGCCACTTGTTATAGGATGATCAAAAGGACATAATGTATTAAATTAGTGTAACCAATTAACTGTAGTAATGCCTTTTTCAATAAAAAATTGTTAATAAAATGTGGGATAATGAAACTCCTTAAATCATTGCTTGACTCTGTATTTAAGGTCACTACCAACACATCATCAGCAGTTTCCTTAGTTGATTCCTCTACTAGTTCTTCCTTAGCCTCCTCAGTCCTTGTCTTCTTCTTCTTCCTAGACAAAGTTTTCTAGGTCATCTTCTTCAAGTATCTTTTGCCACTTCTCTATTTTCCCTTCTTGGATGGAGACTTCTTCTTCTTCTGGAAGCTTTACTTAGAATATCACTCCACTTATAAAGCCAACCCTTGCTTTTTCTTTACTTTGCTATGTTAACAGGCTCAAATAGTATTCTTCATTATGTTTAAGATATTCAAGTGAGGAAACTCTTTCTTCAAATTTGCATCAGCTAGCTTTAAGTTCTGTATGGTATTCCATTATGTTATTTTGTAATGCTTCCCTTTTCTTCATCTTCAGAAAACTCTTCCTAGGTCCCTCCTATCATGAAACCAATCTTTCTTTTCTTTAATCTCAAATCAGTATTGATCAACTTTCATTTTAGCAAGGATTTTCATTAATTTATCTCTAAGACTTACTTCCTCCTTTTCTTTTGTTGGGAACTCTTTTCACTATTAAAGGTGATTGTCATTCCGCATTATTTAAGATCTATTTTAATAGGACTAGGCACATTCCTTTGGATCTCTTCAGATAATATGTCCACTAGTTGGTCCATCCAATTCACTAAATTTTGTATACGAACCTCTGTTTCTTGATGCTTTATGATTGATTCTTGAAAGAAATCAACCATTATATCTTCCAGAGTTAGCTCGTTAACTAGTGGTGCTTGGTGCCATAAATATCCAGCTATAGCTTAATTGTTCCATCCATAAGTGTAAGAGTTTCTTTGTTCTGAATTGTAGTTATTCTCGTATAGTACCCCTTGAGATCGATGGTACATATTCGGTCACTCCCATTTATAAGTAGGTGCTCGACATTCATGGTTATATTGATAACTCCCACCAATGTCACGACATAACTTGAATATCAATTAAGCCTCTGAAAACATATGAGAACACCTCTCTCCCCCATATAGTGATGATATAGAATGTGAAGGTATATTCTAGCTTCCATAAAAATTTTGTTTGTTTCATCCTTCCATTATACGTTGTGGCTATGACAATGAATCGTAATTTTTATAATAAACAACAAACTAAAGATTAAGTAAAGAAATTCAAAGAAAAATAAATTAATGAGCCACAAACATAATAAGATAAAATAAAATAAATATAAAGCAAAATTAAAATAAAAGAAAATAAAGATAAAAAATAAAATAAAAATGACTAGAGTAACATAATTCAGGCTTTTCTAATATCAAAGCTCCGGCAATGACATCAAAAACTTGACTGCAAAAGGTAGATGTAGCTAATATTGGTAAGTACAGGTGAATCCCACGAAAACAATGATTTCTAGTAATTACGCTTCCCTTATTATCTAGCCTAAAGATTGATTTTAGATTTTTAATAAAAATAAAATAAAACCTAAGAAAGTAAAAATAAAATAGGTGTTGGACCCCGTTTCCGGAGCCCAACATCGGACGTGGGATCGTGAAGCTTGGGCGTGAAGGAGGGCTTAGAAATTTGACAATTGAAAGAAACTCCCTCGGAAGCAAAGACAGGCGTCGCCGCGGCGAACTTAAGTAGGTTAATTTCGCTGCGGCAGAAAGTATAATCTTCATCGCGGCCAAGTCGCCACATGAATTACGCCGCGGTGAACTCTTGGTTTCATCGCGGCGAAAACCCCTGAAACAGAAATCCAAACCTAGGCTAACTATCTTACCAAATTGCAAACTTAAAATCTTTGGACCACATTCATCATTTCAACCCAAAAACAATATGGATAAGAATCAATCCATAACCAATTTCTCAAAATCTTAATCTCATTTCCAAAATCGAATACTTTGTGAAAACATGCAAAATCATGGATAAAACCAAACATATATTTGATTAATGACAAAAGTAAGATTTTTACAATGCTTTAGTGGGCATTTCGAGCCCCTTTATGTTATAATCCAAAATACAAAGTTTATAAAAACTAAAATCACTTAAAATGCGACTAAAGCATTGTTTTACATAATCTAACTTCAAAAACAAAACATGCAAACTGGAGTGATGCCTTGACTCTTAACTTACTCGATCTCTTGCTCATCACCTGAATGGGGGGAGGAGAATGGGGTTGAGCTTAAAGCTCATGGGTAACAGTCTTATAATCGAGAAACAAGAAAAAACCATTTTCAAAACTCATTGCCATTATACATTTTAGAAACCATAATAATTTCAAATGAAAAATTACCAAACACTTATTTCTCAAAATTCTCACTTTATTAGACAGTTTATTAGCAATTATAAATCAGGTATGCATCAAACTTGCTAACATTTCAAAAGCACATAAGCACACCAGAATGGTTTGGGTAAATCCATGAACATGACGAACTACACATTTCCACTTAATGGTCCTATATAGTCATAAAACTTGGTGTACTATCGCAATTCCCCATAGGGGTCTTAGATAGACGTAAATATGAGGGAGTCCATGAAGGGGCTCCGTACCACTTGCGGGCAGGCGGGAGAAGCCTTTTCTTGGTCAACATGCACGTGACATTCTTGAATGGATTATACCAAACCCACATAACATGTAATTCATGAGTTAAAATAGTTTGCCCAAATGGTACCTTGTTGGAAACTTGTTTTTCATGCACATGAGATATTTCAAAGAAACATTCCCAAAAACCTGATTTCATAAACTTGCATCTTTTCAAAAAGAAATCATTTTCAAAATCTTTTCATAAATCATCAACACAATTCATGTAGCAAACATATAACAATTTCACAATCCAACCAAGAGCAAATAAATGCAACAACTATGATGTAATTGAAACCATTTAGATTCCTTGATTCAAAGAAAATAATGGGAGACTTATTTACCCTATTATAAAAATGTACCCACCTTGAATTCCTTGCTTATAAATTTGCTTAGGGATGTCTTTGCTCTTGCTCCTCTTGCCTCTCTTGTCTCACTTCATTTCCTTAAATAATAACCAAAATTCCATTCAATTTGGTTTAGAAATCGGAAAGTCACACCTCAACAATTTAAACTACTTCTCATGCTGAAACAAAATTTTATATTCAGCTTCAACCCGGAAATTGAAATTCTTAGAGACTGAATTTAGACTTTATTTCTTCATATAATTTGTATCCCTGTGTCTTTAGTTTATAACAAATCAAAAATCATCTCATTTGGATAATTACATCAAAAGTTATTCCCAAAATACCAAAGCATGTTCTGTGTTGGAAAGTTCGCCGCGACAAAACCTAGTTCGCCACGGCGAAATTGCCCAGAAACCAACTCTTAGAACATGCTTTGTGTCGCCAAGGAAAAACTCAGAAGTTTGCAGTAGAGAAAATGTCTGGAAACCCATTTTGAGAACATGTTTTGGGACATTTTCCATCTTCTTACTTCCCACCTTTCACTTAAAACCCGTCTTATCACTAACCCATCTCTTCTACTTTATTTTCATCACAATTCCAATCCAATATCATTTACAACAATTCATAATCCACTTTTGATCATTAACCAAACCCAAACATTCACCTAAACCATTCATCACAACTTCCCACACATATTCACTCTATTTTCACTTCTAACCATTACTAAACACGCTTCATCTATCAATTAAGAAGAGTTTATACTCATACTTATTTATTTTAGCCTCAAAATCTCCAAGCTCTTCAAGAATTTCCAAATCCTATCTTCTTCTTCTTCTTTTCTCCACTTCTCTCTTTCTCTCTTCTTTCACTCATAAACAAAACTACAATTAATTCTTCTCCTTTTATACCTTTAATGAGGGAGCAATGTCCATTATGCCCTTCCATGTAATGCCTTAGCATTTTAACCTTTAGTGATCTTCCAAAAATGCCCTTATGCACCTTACAACATTAACACTTTAATTCCATAAATCCATGAAATAAATCCTCCTAAATTAGACATAATAATTTAACTTCAAATAAAATGATTTATCTAGCAAGACCATAAAATTTATTCAAATCATGCTTACTAAAATAATAAAAAAATTCGGGGCTCAACATTACTCTCCCTTTTAAAATAATTTCTTCCTCGAAATTATTACCTGAGTCATCGCAGAGGTGTGGATACTTCTGCTTTATGGCCTCTAGTGGCTCCCATATGGCCTTTTCTACCGAATGGTTTCTCCACAGGACTTTGACCAGTTAAACCATCTTGTTCTTGAGAA
This sequence comes from Erythroxylum rotundifolium, assembly GCA_027563915.1. Classification (NCBI taxonomy): domain Eukaryota; kingdom Viridiplantae; phylum Streptophyta; class Magnoliopsida; order Malpighiales; family Erythroxylaceae; genus Erythroxylum; species Erythroxylum rotundifolium. The sequence continues at coordinate 21,733,310 of JAOSBO010000003.1, forward strand.
CTTTCTCCTTAGTGTCCAAAATCTCCACTGTAAGCTTCCCCAGAATCTTGAAGTAAACCGAGGATCTCTGTTGAAAACTATGGAATCTGGAACCCCATGCAGTCTCACTATCTCATCAATAAACTTCTTTGTTAGCACATGCAGGGAATCAGTATGTTTAATTGCTAGAAAATGAGCTGACTTCGTTAATCAATCAACAATAACCCATATGGCATCATGCTTCCTACTGGTCTTAGGCAAACCCATCAGAAAGTCCATAGTCACCCTTTGCCACGTCCACTCAGGAATGTACAATGGCCTCAATTTTTCTGAAGGTGCTTGGTGTTCAGCCTTGACTTGCTAGCATACTAGACACTTACTCACATATTCTGCTACATCCCTGTTCATGACTTTCCACAAGAAATCCTCTCTCAAACCCCTGTACATCTTGGTGCTACCTGGGTGCATAGCATAAGGTGCATTTTTTGCTTCATCCAATATCTCATCCTTTACCTCCTTGACATACGATATACAAAGCCTATTTTCGATAGTCACGAGTCCATCATGTTCTGTGTTGGAAAGCGAAATTGCCTAGAAACCAACTCTTAGAACATGCTTTGTGTCATCGCGACGAAACCTAGAAGTTTGCCGCGGCGAAAATGTCCAGAAACCTATTCCGAGAAGGTGTTTTGGGACATTTTCTATCTTCTTACTTCCCAACTTTCACATATAACCCATCTTATCACTAACCATCTCTTCTACTTCATTTTCAACACAATTCCAATCCAATATCATTTACAACAATTCATAATCTACTTTTGATCA
>JAOSBO010000003.1:21741545-21751889 GCA_027563915.1 Erythroxylum rotundifolium
AGTACTTTCCCTTTTAACATTTTATTCAAGAAGGAAAATGATTACTATCGTATGTAATATAACCAGCTAGCCATACCTGACTATTGACTGGTATGCGTATGTAATATAACCAGCTAGCCATACCTGACTATTGACTGGTATGCCTCCCTCACATCACTCATCAGAGACTTAGTTCTACATAACAACCAAAACATGTGTTTTCACTATTACAAAATCCGTCACATAATTAAATAGGGGAAAGATTGTGAGGGATACAGGCAAGAAGCAAAATTTTACAGGACAATCCATAACAAGATAGCAATTTGTACAGCAACCCATTATATAAATATTTTCGTTTAAGCAAGAAAACATACATGTTTTGGGAACGCCAGGTTGAAAGGTCAATTACAAGTCCACAAGCAAACAAAAGAATACGGTTTCCATGTACTTCAGTTTCAAAAGGGCAACAATATTTCTTTCAGCATCCACCTAATTTTTCACAGCCATAGGTGAATGACACAACTTGAAAAGGAAGCTCATATATACTGAATCACTTCAAGAAATGTAACATCACCAGATCAAATAAATACTGAAAACTAGTGTTACACACCACTAAAAGCATTGAGGATCTATGACAAAGCGACCCATCAACAAATATATTATATGATAGTACACAAAAGCAAAGATAAAATTTAAGGAAGTGGTGGGGTTTTTGGACATACCTTGGCTGAAACACAACCAGCAAGGGCCATAGGTACAGTGTACATCATGCTAGTGGTCTGAATGAGTATCCCAGTGGCAGCCACAGCAAGTGTGGGATTTGGCAAATAACCTGCCATCACAGTCACTATCTCATACCACCACCACTCCAGGCAAATCCCTAAACAACTAGGAACTGCCAACTTCAACAGTGGTCCCAACCCACCACAAACTTCTCCGATCTTAGCCGTCCATCTCATCTCCCACCGTTCGCTGGCCCTCCACACATACCCCACCATCAACAACACCATGTTCATGTTAGTTGCAACTGACGCCATTGCCACCCCGGGCACACCCAACCCCATCACTGTCACAAGCACGTAGTTCAGGGGCACGTGGAAAACAACAGCCAACAAGGAGCAGTACATTATGGGCTTCGTCACCCCCTGTGACCTTAAGAAAACTCTCAATGGCTGTAACAAGGTGTTGGTTAAAAGATCTGGGAGAGAGTAAAAACAGTACGTCGCAGCCATTGCTGTGATTTTTGGATCTTGGCCCATGAAGTTCATGATTGATTCCAGATTAACCCATGAGAGGCTTATGGGTATGGTTGCAACGAAGAGGATTAAGATCATACGTTGAAGAGAGAGAGAGAGGAGGTCCCAGTTCCTGCTGCCATAAGCTTGGCTGCACACTGGCTCTAGCCCAGAAGCTAAGCCCACAAGAACAGAGTAACCAGTAATGTTGGTGAATCCAATAGACAGTGCACCACCAGCTAGCTCAAGGCTTCCAAGTCTGCCCAAGAAAATGACTGACACCACTGCTCGGAAAAAGGCCATCAGGTGGGCAGCTGTTATAGGCAAGGCCATGCCCCAAAGTTCTTTTAGCTCCTCAACAACCTTGATTTTAGGGGGCGGGAAGGTTGTTCGTACACCAAGAAGCTTTCATGTTAGTATCAGCAAGCTAACCATCATCATCAGAAGCATATGTGTGAGAGAGATAAGAGTTTGAGGGTTTTACCTGAGAAGAAGAGGGGACTTTGTGAGAGAAGAAATCATGATCTTTACCATCCATTGTTGTTTCGATACCGTTCTTGTGCATCGGCATGCAAGCTGTACAAATAGACTTCAAATTAACTACCCGCTAGAAGAAGAAGGAATGTCAAGGAGACTGTCCCAAGAAAAAAGTTTTTCTCGACCTGCAAACAAAACCAAGGAGAAAAACCATAATATTATCGATATTCTGAAAGAAATATACAGACCCATGTCAGTCATCTTCTTTGACCGATTAATATAACAATAAATGAAAGAGAAATCATTACCATAGACATAGACAGGAAACAAAACCCACCTGGGGCTGCGCTGAGGCTATGCAATTCAATATCTTAAACAGAACAGAAATATAATGGGTGGAAAAAGTTCATTAAACATAGGGCGCAACAGGTGTGGATGAATTAACTAACAAAGCCAGAAGGTTGAGAGGCAAGAGTCCAGTTAATTTCCAGGAGCAGTCTAAGAAAGCTAAGCTCTTAGATGGCTAAAAGCTTCATGTATGGATTGTTTAAGCTTTTTGACAGGTACATATCTTCATTGCATAATATGTTGGGTGGGACTTTAATTAGGCATAAGATACTCTGTAAACAATAGTCTGTGCTAAACTTGTTTTGTTTCTAAAATAATATTATTTTGCTTGTAAATAAACATAAAATAACATTATTTTAAGTTTAAAATAAGATATTAGAGACAAAGAAGACATTAAATCTTTTATATATACTAACACTAACACTCTGTCTTCTAAAAAATAAACATAAAATAATGTATTTTTGTCGCAAAACAAAGCACGATTGTGGGAATTTATTACAGGAAAAACAAGAGAAAAGCAAAAGGATTTGCATTTGCCCCTGGCGGCGAAGATTATAAACAAATGGAAAGGTGTGAATATGTGTCAGAGAGAGTGAGGGAGAAGATGACGTCGATGAGCAAAAGCTCAAAGCTTTATAGATGACGAATTTAAAAAAGTAAAAGCATTTGGACGGGGAAGTGCAAGTGCCTCGACCTAAAACTAAAAGGTTATCGGAGTTTGGAATTTCATTAGTCCTCCTCCTCAACCTTTTTTTGCCGCCTAACTCTAGTTAATTCCACTGGAGAAATGAAAATTTCACACTCGACTTATGCGGTATTTCTACTTTGCATAATAGCGCTAGCTATAACTTACGGACGACTTGTATTTCGCTTTGCATTCTACATGCAGTTTTCTTATCTGTATACGTAAAGATACAGATATTCTATTTTCCTTGTTTCCACCGTGACGTAGATCGGTGAGTAATTGTGTGCATTATTTATTTGTTCAAGTCACACTCTTCTCCCTTTCCAACGAAGTTGAAGTTAAAGATAGGGACCCCAAATGTTCTTCAAAATAAAATTTACGCTAGAATTTATGATTTTTAACCTATGGCTTAACTTGTAAACTGTGCCTCCAAATCAAATATTGAAGGACTATTTGTTTTCAATATGATTTTCTGTTTTTTATTTTTAAATTTAATAAAAATTCTGTTTATTTTAAAATTTTCAGTTTTTATGATTTTTGTAAAGATTTTTGCTTTCTATTTCTATTTTTTGTAATATTCTGATTTATCATTGATTGAATAAATATCATTTAATTATTTAATATTAATTACTGAGAAGAACTATGAAATTTTAATTTCAGTCTCAATTTTTCAAAATAAAATCATTTTAATTTGATCATTACTTAATAAGTGCAATTTTAATTTAATCTATTTTCAAAATATACAATTTTATTTTAAATATATTACAAATAAATATTAATATTTATCAAAATTATTTTATTTTAACAAAATATAATATTTTATTCATAACTTTTATTGTGTAATTATTATCAATAATAAAAATATAATTACATTGACATTAACAACCAAATTTATTTATGTTTATATTTAAAAATAAAAAATTAAAACAATAAATAAAAATTAAACTATAATAAAAAACATAAGTGAAACCAGAAAACCCTTTAACTTTTCCTTAAATGACCACTATATGATAATTAAGTTATTTTAACTACTTAATAACAGTAATGTCTTATAATATTTTAACATCTCAATTTAAGATTATATATGACCTGGAAAACTCCAAGTTACCTATTTTGGTTTTAGGATTTAGTCGTATTATGGAGAATATAAATATTGGAAATTATTTATAAAAAAATAGTATGCTTACCAAATTGCATACTTTGCTAATTAATAATTAACTTAGTTATAGTATTGTAAATTGATCAGTGTCATCTCGACTTTGAATTAGATGAAAGATATAGATTATTCATTAAAAATTTAGGTTATATACTAAAGTTTAAAATCAAGATCCTTTGAAATTTAATGAAAATTAAAGTTTAAGAATGTTCCTCAATTCTTTTATAAATCCATTATTTCTAGGGATGGTAGATGAAATATCTATCGACTTAATCTGCAGGCTTGTATTTATTAAAAGAGTGGAAATATTTAAACCTAAGTATCACTTTTAAGTCTTAATCCATTCCAAAAACAAACATTTTAGGAATTGGAAGATGAATATTGTGTTTACAACATAAAGATCGAGATAATTGAAGAATATTATGTTTCAAACAAACTTTTAATTGAGACAAGGTACAAAAGTGTGCACTAAACTCTCTTCTTATATGAATCATCTTCCCAGTTCAATTTTCCCTATATTAGTGATGATAATTATTTTAACTACTTAGGTCTATTTGTTTCCTTTTTTTTCTTTTTTGTTGTTGTACTTTCTTAAAAAAAAGAAACAAGTCCTTAAAACATATTTGGTTGAATATTGTCATCATTTCTTGTTTTCAAAAATAAAAACCACAAAACTTTACAAAAACGTAACCCTACTTGGTTTCTTTATGGACATACTAAAAGAAGGAGCATTAACCCTACTTGGTTTCTTCATGGACAAATGTCCATCCTTCCCATTATTGAACATTTAGGCACACTAACACTAGAATTTCCTAGGTTTAAAAGTAATGTTGATTAATGAAGATAAACTCTTCTTATTTAAATTTGATTATGAATCTGGTACTCAAAAAATCCTAGAGGTAGGTTCTTGGCATTATAATAACAAATTTTTATTCCTCTAGCATTAGAATCCAAGCATTTATATGGATAGTTTGAAACAAAAGAAAATTTCTTTACGAATCAATATATTGAAGGTCCTTTTGGAATATTGGTCTACCAAGGGCAAAAGCCACCTAGATAGTTATGTTGGAAAAACTATTTTCATGGATGAGACTATTGTAAGTGTGAAATGTGTGAATTATACAAGGATATATATGATGGTCAAGGTTCACCAAGAGTTACCACACATGATTCCTCTTATCAGGCTTAAGGAAAATGATAAGTTATTTAAAGTTTCTGTTATAATATCCTATTAATGGAGGCCATATTTATCTCATTAAGGTATTAAAAAAATGGATACCAAAAAGTAAGAAATTTTAGGAGGTCATTTTTATGAATTAATAAATATTAATCAACTTGTAAGGAAGAAGCAACTTATAAAGAGCTTACTCAAAATTATATTAATCTAGCAAAATGCCTAGAAAAATTAGTTGTAAGAGTGGATAAGAATGCTAGTAATAATGGTACAATATTTATCACCTTTGATCTTCAAAAAATTAAGGTTATGCAAACCATTTAACATAAACTAACTCACCGATCTTTTAATAAAATCTTAAAGGAGAAAATCAATGTGTAGATTAACTTTTTATATGCTTTCAATATTCTTTCTAATAAAATTCCCTATATAATAAGCTTAAGGATATTCATGTCAATATAGATGCTCTGTGTTTAATACTTAGGGATTTCACGATCATTGTTCATCCATCTCATGCTAAGAGGAATGTATGCCTGGGGAACTTTAGTGATGATTTTAGGAATTGTGAAAACTATATAGAGGTCAATGATCTAAGGATAGAAGGACGTTTCTTCAGATGAAGTAATTAAGATATTGACATATTGTTTATAAAAAGGAAACTTGATAGAATCATTATGAATGATAATTGGTTAACCATATTCCAAAGAGCAAGGCTATATCTGATTATCCATATTTGTTTATTAGACCATACTCCTATTGAAATACATAACCTAATCTTGGTATAATAGAGGATAAATCCATTATGCTTCAATAAATTCTTAGTTGAAGTTGAAGGATTTAAAATATCTATGAAAAAAGAACTAAGTTTTAAATTCTAAGCGCATAAATCTTATATTTGCATAAGGAGACTAAAAGTGGTGAAAAATGAGCTTAAGATTCTTAATCATAAGAGATTCAACAAAACCCATCAAATAGTTATTGATGATAAAGATATGTTGATTTAGACTTAAAAAATCTATATCAAACACTTAATGATGTAGTCAAATAAAATAAGGAAAAAATATCTCTACATAACTACATTCAAGCTTTGGATGTAAATTATACTCTTTTAAAGCAAAGAGTAATAATTCAATCTCTTAGAGATAGTGATAGGAACTCTAGCTTTTTCTTTATGTTTGTTCACTTAAAGAAAACATCAACAGGATAGCATTCTTTTTTAGGAAAACATTAATTTAGCACTGACCTAATCTAAGGTTCTTTAGGAAAAACTCACTTAGAACTTCCACTATCCATTTCTCATCTACGCATAAATTAAACCTTTATATAGATGCAAAAGCTACTAGATTGCTTGGGCCCTTCAACGCTAATAATATGAAGAAAGAATTATTTAAGCTTAAATCCAGCAAAGCCCCTTGACCAAATGAACTCAACACCTTTTTCTTCCAAAAGAAATGGATTCATAATTAGCACTTAATTATTAAGGCCAAGGTAAGATGATAAAGGAAATTAATAAAACCTTTATTAAACTTATTCCAAAAATACCAAGCCTAGCTTCTCTAAAGGAATTCAATCCTTTTTCATATTGTAACATAATACATAATATCATTGCTAACCTCCTTATATCTAGGCTTAACGACACACTAAAACCACTTATTAATCCATCATAGAGAGCTTTTGTCTAAAGGAGAAAACTTGGAGACAATATTTTTTAGCTCAGTTTTTAGAAATTATAATAGAAAGTAATCATTCAAGAGTTGTGTAATCAAAATTGACTTTCACAAGGCTTTTGATTCCATCGATTGGAACTTCATATTATATATATCTTGTGGACGTTTAGCTTTCTATCTAAATTCATTAGTTTGATAGAGTAATGGATCATATATGTCTCTTATAACATCTTGTTAAATGGGCTACCTACTAAATTAATCAATAGTGTGAAAGGATTAAGGTAAGGTAACTTGATCTCTTAGTATTTGTTCACTATGAATATTGAAGTACTCACTAGATTGATTAGATAAGTAGTCTATAAAGAAGATTCAAGGTCTCACAATAAAAATGATTTAATTCTTCTCATAAGGACTGATTATAACTTAGTAACAATCTTAATAACAAAATTTCACACTTTTGAGAAACTTTCATGTCTTTCTATAACCAAATACAAGAGTCACATCTTCATTTTAGTACGAGCTACTCATCTCTTAACTTGACTTTCTATTTTAATGGGTATTAAGATCATGGAACGCCACTTTTACTTACTTAGGAATATTTATAAGCTCTAATATACCAAAATATAAGGATTTTGAGCTTTGATTAAAATGATACAAAAAGGAATTAGTAATTGGTGCATCATAAGTCTTTCTTTTATAAATAGAATCTAACTTATTAATTTAGTTCTTAATAACTTATATATTTACTATTACTTACATGGTGGTGCTTCCTACCAACTTAATCAAATCAGTAGAGAAGATGGTGAGGCATTTCTTGTGGTTAGAAAACCCTTTTTGGAAATAAATTTCTGAAGTGAAATTAAATGAAGTTTTCTTTTCTAAGGATGAAGAGGGAATATGGCTAATTACAATTAGGACCACCAATAAGGTTTTGATAATAAAGAATATATGGATAATTCTAATTGACAGAGAAACCTTATAGATGAAATAGATCCATACACATTAATTGAAAAGGAAGAATTTTCATATTATTAAGCCAAAAACTAACAATTCATAAACCATGTTTTATATTTTAAACTAAGGGAGTAAGTAAGATTAGAATTTAATTCCAAACCAGGTGATGGATCCTTTACCTCATTATCGTTTAATAACAGGTGCAATATAGGAACATAAATTATAATCAATAAATTCACTATTATAAAAACCTTAATACTAGAGGAAGTAACAGTGAAAGATGTTATAAAAGGAAATCAAAGGGGAAAAGTGAAAGGATCTGGTCTGATAGAATGGATAATATCTCATAATTCAATCCCAATTCCAATTGGAAGGATTTAGTTCCCTATTTGAGAAATGCCTTAGAAACTTACATAAATAGATTATGTCATCAACGAATTAGAAATCAATTTTTAACAATTAAATGGAATAAAGTTATATAGTTCAACCAAGAACTTTTAAATGCTTCCTTCATCCTTTAGATATCTATTAGGAGGAAAGTAACCATGTTGATAAACTGAGAAGCATTATCATTCTATCTAATTGTTACACTATATATAAATAAAAGCATAAGAGCATCAGTCACTTATTCTTTCATTTCAATTTCTCCTTTTACATCTAGCTAAGAATAAAATATATGCATAACCTCTCAATTCATTATTTGGATTGGTTAGAAAGGATTAAGTGAATCATTCAAAGACTATTACATGCAAAGATAATTTCTTGGTCTACAAAATTTCTTTTAATAAAAAGATATTTGCCATTTGGAAAGAAGGAATGTGAGACTCTTCCAAGACAAGGTATTATTATGACATCAACTCGCCACAGGGCTTATAAGCTCAGGTAGGCAAGATATCATTACTCACAAGATTCATCATATTTGTAGTAGTAATTTGAAGAAAAACTGGGGCATCTATGTGATAATCTAAATAAAACAAATGAAGATGTTGTTGGACACTGAAGGGTATTGTACTAATTAGGAAGTAGAAAACATGTTCTTATAGTCCCTAAAAGTTGTATAGGTGGAGAACCACCTAAATGAGTGTAAGTTGAAGATATCTAAATGAAAACTATGGATTGATTGACTTAGCCATTAGTTGATATCAACTTTTAGTAGAGTTCTATTCATATTTTACAAGACAAGGTAAATGCTTACATATGTTACCTGATAAGAGCATATGGCCATGTATAGGCTTTAAGCTTTACTTGTAACTCCTTAGGACCACCTTTATTCAATCAATCTATTTTTTAATTTTCAAAAGAAAAATAATCACAAAAATAATTTAATTTACAAAAATTTAAAGAAAGTGTAAAAAGTATAAAAAAGTAAATGAAATTTAGAAAAATTAAAGATATAATTATAATTTTGTAAAATATTTAAGATGTTGAAGATAACAAGACCCTCTCTTATCTCTCTTACTTACATATTTATAGTATCTTTACAGAAAGTTTTTTGGTTATTTTGCATGATCATTAATAATTAAGTTGCTATAATTGTATTTTTAATTTTTTTGGTAGATATATATCAACCAAGACCACAAGCTTCTTTATCAGATTCAGATATATCTTTGGCAGAATTGATTAAGCCCATTGCTAACAATACTCCACAATTTCAGCAAGAAGTAAAATCGAGCTTCCAAAACTTAGAACGCTAAATAGATTAGACAACAATGAGGATCGACCATCTAGAGTTATAAAGTGGAGAAAAATTGCCATTACAACAGGAGACGAATATGAAGAATGTTAGTGCAATCACTTTGAGAAGTGGTAGGAAGCTTGAGGACCCTAAAAAAATTACTCAAAGGATGGCTAATGAAGAAGACGTTGAAAGGGAGCTCGAAGAAGAAAGGTGTTGGCCCTAGGTCTATGTTCCTATTTGATGGAGACAAGGCGCCAAAATTTAGGATACTTTTAAAATAAAATAATCATAAATAAAATTAATGTCAAAATAAAAAGAATTTAATTCCTTGGTGGGAGCAAAACAAATACACAAACAGTTTAGTCAAAATAGCCTATAATCACTTGGATATGAAAATAAATTAAAAGAAATCATGAATTAATATAAAAAAATAATAATAAAATAAATAACTAATTTACTAAATAATTATATAATTAAATAAAATTCACAGAAGGAGTAAGAACAATTACTTAACAATTTAAATAAATTAACATATAATAAAATGAACATGAAAATAAATTGAATTGGGCATTAAAACAAATAATCTACAAATGAATAATGAAGTAAAGCAGAAAAACAAAAGGAGAAGAGTCATGGGCGTGACTCTTAATTCTCACACCTGTGAGAAATACAAGCAAAAGTCACAAGCGTGAGAAAAATTGCTCTCGCAATCGTGCTTGTGCACAATTGTGACAGTCCTATAAAAATACAAAATTCGCGATCGTGCACATAACAGTGGCGAGAATTCGAGGTTCGTAGCGATCACGACTTTCTTGAAAATTTTGTGTACAATCGCGATATCCCTATCACGCACACCCAATTAAAAACTTCATAACTTTCAATCCAAAAGATTGAAAATTACAAACTTTATATCATGGAAAGCTAAGAGAAAGATCTACAACTTTCATGAAGACAATTTCATCAAATTTTGCTTGGATCAATACAATTTATT
>JAOSBO010000003.1:21765534-21776188 GCA_027563915.1 Erythroxylum rotundifolium
TACTATCATCAACATCATAAGATGTACCGACACTTCTACTACAACTTGCTTCCTTACGTTCACCATGATAAAGCCATAGACTATAGAATTTGTCTATGCCTCGGATAAGTAAGTGATTATATACCACATCTTGAGTTTGGAAGTCCACGTTTAAGAAATCAATGCATGGACAACGAATACTACAATATTCACCCATTTGATCCTTAACAAATTGCATGAAACTCTTAACTCCTTCATTCAGTTGACCATTTTCGAAAAGACATCCAACTCTTATCCATTTAGCTAGAAAATAGAAGAAGATAATAGAGTTATAACATGCATTTTCAGTATTATGTTAGGTTTAAAAAGCTTTAGTGTAATATTACATGCAGTAAACAACTTGTTGCAGTTTATACGCAGTAATTAATTAATTAATTTAAATCAAAATGAAACAACAACCGATATATAAAATAATGAAGGCTACTAATAATTTGAATACTTGACGATGTATAGTACTTGTATGCGATTGTTGATTCTAAGCAAAAAGACGAAGACCAAATCTGTAAAATAGTATGGGCATTAAATTGGTTAACAACAATTACAATAATAATACTACTACTAGTAGTAATAATAATAATTAAATTAAATTTAAATTTAAATTTATAACAATTTGTTGTAATTATTATAATTATTAATATAATAATAGTATTTTAATTTAATTTTAAAATTATAACAATAATACTGATAATTATTATGATAACAACTATAATCATGATGATGATGATGATGATAAGAATAAGAACAACAACAACAACAACAACAACAACAACAACAACAACAACAACAAAAAAGCAGCAGCAACAACAACAACAATAATAATAATTAAATTTATATTAGTATAATTATAAAAATCATACTAATAATTTTATTTCGAAGTTCTTATAAACTTATTCTTTCCCGAAAATTATAAGAGGCTAAATTAATATTAATTATATGTAATTAATCAAAAGTATAAATTGTCTAATAATAAATATGACATAAAGAAAAATACTTTTTACTGTAAACAAAAAAGAAATTAATTCTAATAATTAAGCAAATGATATTTATAGATATAAACAAAAAAATTCAATAATCACTAATATATATATATATTAATTACAAAATAATTTAAAGAAATTAAATACATACATATTATTACAAAATTAAAAAATTAAAATCATAGTCTAAATGACAATCATACCACTACCTCTTCATCCATTACAATTTTAATTCTAATAAAGAAATGGCTTTCATTTCAAAAAAATCAAATATATATCCATGAGGACTTTCATCGAACACCTTGTGTGCGTAATATAACACAAACGTATCTTGACAAATTTTTTCATTCTTTCCCCTTTTTTCACCATCACTCACACAACACACATACATACCAACCATTTTGCTACTCACAAGATGCAAAGAATGCAAAGAAATGCATAAACCACAACAATGTGTATATGTGGTACCCTTGCAAATGTTAAAACCAAACCCAACAAAAATGGGACGAAACTTACCTAATGTCATCAACAAGAGAACGTTGTTGTTGACAACAATGATTTCGACCGGTGAAGAAGACGGTGAAGTAAGGACGATCTCGAGAGAGAGAGTAGAGAAGTAGAGAGCAGCAACGAATACATTATTCGTCATTAAAAACCAACCATTTACCTACGATATACACCAATCGTCACAAAAAGGTTTGGCATAAGGCAAAAAAGACATAGTTACAATTATTCTGATAGAACACAATTTGCGACGATAACTATATGCATCGTAAAAGGACTTAGCATTTAGCGACGAAACAACATTTCTTCGTCATTTGCCGTCTATTTAGCTATCATGATTATAATTGTCGCTAAATACCATGCTTAGGCAACAAATTACTTCTTACCATCACAAAATGTACAACAATATTCTACGAATATGAAAATTTGTCGCTAAAAATTGTTGCTTTTGCGACGATTCATGAAATTGTCACCAAAAAGCTTGATTTGGCGATGAAATTAGTGAAACGTCGCCAAAACCCTCCTTTGTTATTCTTTAAAAACCCTTACCTTTATTTCCAAACCTTTCTTCCTCTGTAGTCTCGAACAACTCTTCCTAAAACCAGCAATCTCCGACATCTTACGCACGTATCAAATCTATTCACTTCATCAAAATACAGTCTGCAATCCTCTAACTTCTTTTTTACTATGTTCTGTATTTTCATTTGAGGTGATCTTCATTTTGTAAATCTTTTACTGACTAGATTGACTCTTTGTTTAACAAGTTTCTCTAATAAAGTTATGATATTTATGTTTCTATAATACATCTGGACATTCTTTGTGTAGATCTATATAGATCTATATGTAGGGTATTTTTACGGTGTTGAAGTTGATTTCTTTATATTTTGTAATTTTTGTTATTTCTTTATGTTATGTTATTTTTACATTGTCGTTGGAGGGCATGGACTGTGCTAATGTTAGTTATGGAAGGGAAAACATATGGTTTGCATTTGAATCTTGAGATATCATTATCATATTTGTAAGGTGTTTGATGATATTTCTGTTATGATTTTCATATCAAAAGTGGTATACTCAACACAATATCTACTAAATATTCTAAACTTGCTTCTTGACGGTTTTAGGTTGTCTGTGATTGGAAGTAGCATCGAATGTGTTAATGTTAGTTATGGAAGGGACAACATATGAATTGCATTTGAATTTTGGGACGAGTTTGTCATGTCTGTAAGGTGTTCAATGATATTTCTGTAACGATTTACATTTGAAAGGTGTTATGCTTTAGGCAATCCATTAAGTTCTAAACCTCAGTACTTTCATTTGTCATCATAATTGCACTTAAACATATTATCATTTTATTCTAAATCAACTTTTAAAGCATTTACCTCTAAACATTATTAATGAAGGAATGTCGACATGGAGATTAGTTCACAATGGCCCTAATTCATTCCGTTGAGAGGAATGTGGCAAAATTGTCCCTACAGAGAAAACCAACGCTGAAAAAGAAATCTTCACTATATACACCAATCATCATATGCCTTCCATGGCCGATCTTCTGGATCAAGTTGTTTAGTATCATCCGAACAATGTCATTTCCCTTATTATGTACATCTCATTTCGTTTTATGAAGCTAGTATATATATTCACATTTGATGGCTTATACTACATGTTGTTTGAAGCATGGTTCAGTCTTGAATGTGACATGTATACCCATGGTGGTGACAGCGATGTCGCCATAGTCAGTAAAGGAAAATTGTTTGATTTGGCAAATTCATCAATTCCGAATACTTTGTTTGCTTGTGCACGTATGTATGTCACCCCAATTTTAGTTTATTTAACGGTTTACTATTATGATAATATCTAACTTCTATACTGATTGTGTTTAGGTTCTAAATCTAGTGATCATTCCATTGCATCATCTTCAAATTTAGAGATAGCAAAAAAGCTGTTGAGGGAAAAGCTATTACTGTTTTAATTGGTGCGTTCGAACATCCAAAGGCCCTTCCGGGGAATCCAGACATTGGGGACTCATTTACCTTTACTAATTCTCATATTACTTGAAATCCAAATAAATAATTACATCATTATCAGTTAGCGAGTTAATCAACTAAACTCAGCTTTAAAGTTTATTTCTTGTTGTATCAGCAATAATTTGCCAAACAACATATGTATTACTTATGGGTCAACTTACATATTATTGAATATTGACTATTATTGTTTTAGTTCTATGAGTGAATGAATTGGATAACTTCTAATTCAAAGTTCGTACTACTTCATATATCATTTTATTATATTGATAAAATAATTTAAATTTTATTAACTAATTTTTCTATGTTAATTAACACTAATGATTAATTATTGTTAGGTCCATAAGCCATAAGCTGATAAAATTATTTTAAATTTTTATAACTAATTTTTTCAATGTTAGTAAATACTAATGATTAATTGATAGTAAAACACTTAAAATTATGTTCTGAGTTTTTTCAATAATACATTGTAAACATTCAAAACAAATCTCCAATAAACCATATCTTAACTATGATAGATTACAAAAATGTTAGTTTAATAATTTATGAAAATGTCAATCATTTTGCGACGAATACTCGAAATCGTCACCAAATGTATACATTCAATGACGTATTTTAGAATTTGTCGCTCAATGTGAAACATTTGGTGACGATTTAAAGAATTCGTCGCTGAATGCTCGACATTTAATGACAAACACAAAAATTCGTCACCAAACGTATAAACTTTTATGACCAAATAGAACTTTCATCACAAAATATTGATCTTTTAGTGACGCTTTAGGATATTGTCACCAAATATCGAACATTTAGTGATGAATATTTGTATGCGTCGCATTATGTTTGAGTAGTTACGGTGACATTTTCAGTAATCATTGCCATTGCATTTTTTAGCGACGAATATGTGACATCGTCACCCATTTCCCATCAATCGTCACTAAATAGCCACCATTACGTGACAATGTTCTTGTTATGTCGCTAAAGGTGCTACGTTTTGCGACGCCTGTTGGTTTCATCAGTAAATTGTAAGTTTTAGTGACAAATACTTTTAAACGTCATTATATGTTGTCTTTTGGCGACGAATTTGGTTTTGTTGCTAAAGAAATCGTCAGGAAATGATTTTTTTGTTGTAGTGTATCATTTGTTTTCCATTATACATAGAGGTGCTGATATATACAATTATATATATCATTAGAAAAGAAAAAATTATTTTAATTTAAATTGTCATCTTTAGACTTCATATATGATTAACTTATAAAAAAAGTTTTTGATTGAAAATCAAATTATGTTCGTTTAAGCTTTCAACTTAAACGATATGGAATCTTATTTTAGAGGACTTCTTTTCATGGCTAGCTATGGTCTAGAAAGGAGATTACCCATGTTAAACGGTTGGAAAATGCTTTGTGACTCACAAGTGATAGTTATTAGTGGTATGCGGCTGCCAAGGATGATTAATAAATAATAAATAATTTTAAAATTGCTTTGTTATAAAAAAAGATAAAGGTAAATTTAAGAACTTGTTCCCTCCATTTTCAAATTTTATTTTTTTCCCTGATAGATAATATTCATGTATTTGTCAAAATTTAAAGGTGGAAACTACCATGTACCTTTTTGTAAGTTATGTTTGTAACAATTTAATGGTTTGTATATTTCGACATTATCATTTGTTATAAGTTATTATTTGTTATTCAACAAGCAAGGATGATAGTGGTCTATTCGAAATAATTTATCTGCCATCTGTTTATTATTTCCCTAGGAGGAGAAAGGAAGAGCTCTAAAATAAAACCAAGGAAGAAGATTGTCCCTATGGAATGTTGAATTATTTTGACAATGTGTCTATTTACTGTGTACTATATATATATACTGATACGTGAGTATTCAACTTAAAATTAGCGCAAGTAACATCACGTGTCATTACATTGTAGACTGCCCATATGTGCAAAAAATAACTTTAATAATTTAAAATTAGAATGGCTCACTTATTCCATGATAAAATAGAAATAATTTCATGTCTAAATAAAAACTATACCATGACTTAATACGTGTAGTAGTAGACAAAAGTGAAAAATTACCATTAAGCATTAAAAATAAGTACCATGCATGCATTAAAATGGGAATACTATATATGAGTAAAAGTGGTACTCTACTTTAGTGAAAAACTATATCACTATTTTTTATCCATTGCCTTGTCTATGTACAAAAACATATATATATATCATCATTCATTATAGATAAACAAAACGTATACTTAACTAGAAATATATTGAAAGAACAGAGAGTAATATATTTCACTACAAACTATACCAGGATTTGTTACATTCAATACCATAGTCATGTACCAAAATTAGGAAGATGCAATAACAATAATAATTTCAATGAAAAATGAGAATACCATCTATGAGTATAAACAAACTCTAGCTTAGTATAAATTATATACAAAATATATTTAATGTCATGCCTATGTAAAAGAAGAAATTACTGTTCATTACAGATACACAAAACGTACACTTCAATGGAAATAAAATGACTGAATGTAAATAATTTCAAGTTACAATAAACTATATCAAAACTCATTATAACTAATACCATTGATAAATAAAAGTTTCCATAATGCATTTAAAATAAGTAACAACTTTAATGAAAAGTGGGAGTATCATCGCTAAGTATAAACATCAACATGCTTAACAAAAATTATAGTAGAATCATATTTTTCTAAAATCACACCTTTGTAAATAAAAAAAACCATCACTCATTACAAATCAGGAAGAGATACACTTTTCACTAGGAATATATTAATTGAATGGAAAGAATACCATGTATCTAAACAAAATATACTAAGACTTAGTACATTCAATACTATATCTATGTAAATTATTATCATGACTTAATAAAAATTATACTAGTGCTTTAATTGTTTAATATCAAAATCTAAGTATAAAAAAATCATTTTTTTAATAAAAATTTCATTGCATGAAATAAATGGAAGAACAAATCGACTCAAAAGGCTAGTATAGAACAACTTGGAAATAAAATCTAGGTTAAATATCCTTGGAACTAGAAATTACAATGAAAATTTATCAAAGATATTAAACAAAAAAAATGGATTGCCAAGCTCGGATTGTCATCATAACAGGTCAAGAGATTCCATTCTATGAGGATTTTGTTATTGAATTTGTGCTTGTCTTTGTATAACAAAAATTGCATTCCGATAATATAGTAAATGCTCCTTAACAGTCTTATGGATAATTGGAAATGGTTTTAAAGGTTCTATTGTTTCTTTCATTCCAAATGTTAGCAACTATATCTGTAATGGCTATAAAAAAACTATCCATCGATCCCCTTTATGCATATGCCTTATTTGAGTGCACTATACTATGATATCAGACCTAATAGTTGGAGGGTAATTTATATCATAATGTGCCATTATGGATTTCCATATTGTAATTAAATAAGAGCAAGAGAAGAAAAAATGATTATGAGATTCATGTTGAGCCTTGCACAAGGAGAAACAATTTGGGGTTTGTAAATATTTACCTATCCTGTCCATAATAGCTAACTTAAGTTTGAATGCTTACCAAAGAGTTTGTGCATTTCTAGGATTATGGTTCTTGCACCATACCACATGGTGCTAAGGACCTTGGGGTTGCTCTATTATGTAGACTAGTTTAGCTTAATGTGTAGAGAAATAACCAGACCGCTCTAATCTCTATAAGATTTGTCTGCTAGCCCTGTTAATCTATAATTGGATATTGATTGGATTAGAATTGAGGTGTTGTTGTCATTATAATGTTGCTTCACCTAGGCTATATTTGTAGTTCCATTTATATGATTCTTGAAGAATTGAAGATTAGGGACTGAATGAGGAGGTTCTTAATTGATCCAGGGATTAGTCTAGAAGCTAAAATTTTTCCAATTGCCTATTTAATAGTTGTAGTAAGGCTTGAGTTTTCTATCGCCTTTCAATTGTGTTTCACCAAGGTTGATGCATTCATAGGAATAGAGAAGTCCCATAAGGATTTATGTTTGACATAGAAAGCATTAATCCATTTAACCCATAGGGATTGTCTATCTTGGATCAATCTCAAAACCTTCTTGGTAAGCATGGATAGCTTCATCACCTTAGTATTTGTGATACGAAAAACCCCTTACTCGTGAGGTAAGCAATTTTAAGCCCATTTAATGTTCCTCGCTTTGAAGTGCAATTTGTATCTAGGAGAGAGAAAGTCTTTAAATATTTTTTCAATTCTTAACTAGGATCCCTACTGAAGTGCCATAGAGGAGAGAAATGAGTTCATAAGTTATGGTCCACCAATTATGGAGAGTTCCATGTGACTTTAGCAATTGATTCTATTAGAAATTTTTAGTCACTAAAGCACGGTTTCACTAATGATATAGGTATCGCTAGATAGCACACAGAAGTTGTTATATCTTGAAACTAGAAATAAAAGCAAGGTTAGAAGCTATGTTAAATGCAATTATAGAAATGTAGAGAGCAATTTTTTTTTTACAGTTGATAAAAAGACCAAAAATTTGGAGAAGGTAGAGGGTAGTGTTGAGACATATGATAGAATTATAGTCAGCCTTGGAAATTAAGAAAAGATCCTCATCAAAACATAAACTAATGATATTCAACTTCTTGCATTTATCATGAAACTTGAACTTGGGATCTCTATCCACCACTCTAATCAATAATCTATTCAAGACCTCCGTAGAAAATGAGAAGAGATAAGGGGATAGGGGATCCCCTAGTCTGATTTTTTTCCTTTTGATAGTTTTTGTAGGAACTCCATTTATAGAATCTTGAAGAGATTGTGTTGATGCATTGTACTATCCAAGTGATGAAAGCTGTTGGAAATCCATATGCATGAAGAACATTCTTGATGAAGTTCCAATCTAGCATATCATAAAGCTTTCTGAAAGTCTATATTTAAACATTTCTTCCTAGGGTAATGTCGGAGGAGTTCTTGCACAATTGAGATGTAACTGTGCTGATGCATTGTAGTATATAAGTGATGAAAGCTGTTGGAAATCCATATGCATGAAGAACATTGCTGATGAAGTTCCAACCTAGCATATCATAAAGCTTTCTAAAAGTCTATATTTAAAGCACACTTCCTCTGACATTTCTTCCTAGTGTAATTTCGGAGGAGTTCTTGCACAATTGAGATGTAATCTCTAATGGATGTTCTAGGAATATGGCCCCCATGATTGTGGTCTATGTAATTTGGGATGATAGTTTTTATTTGAGTGGCAACACTTTAAAGATAACTTTATAGACAATGTTTCAACAAGTAGTAGGGCAATAATCTCCAAGCCTAATAGAATTGTTACCTCTAAGGATTGATGTGATTAGAGTGCTATTAAGTTCTTTTAATAGCTTGTCTTTATTGAAAAATGCTATTACAACATCCATTATGATCTTATTGGTGATATGCCATGTTTTAAAGAAAAGTTGGCATTGAGACCATTATGATTAGGGGATTAGGGTGCAAGGATTTGAAAGTTTAGTTGATCTCTTGAATGGTGATTGGAGCTAAAAGAATGTTAAACTCCTAACTGGAAATTTTGATAGTGAACTATTTCTTTAATGAGCCTATTTGAAGATTTAGAAATGAAGGTTAAACCAAGGAGATTGGTGAAGTGTTCTTCTACAACCTTAATGATTTGAGCTTGTGAATACAATGAATAGTAAATGGAGTGGATTCTATTGGAATCATTCCTGACTGAGATGACTTTATAAAAAAATTCAGAAATTTGATCTCCATGGTGCAACCAATTAATCCTTGATCTTTGCTTCAAAAGAGAATTATGGGATTTCATGTCTTAAGAATAATTACTTAAAGTCTTTTCTCTAGATCAAGTGAGCTAGATGAAAGATTGCTATAAACAGCTGATTGAGCAATGTCTAGTGCTTTCCTAACAGTAGATATGAGATAATAATTTTCCCAATATTATACTTGTGGAACACTACAATCTCATTCATTATGTTTCCACCATGATCTCATTCACTATGGATTGAAGTTTCCTCATAAGAATGAATTGCTTGGTACTAGAAATATAGTATTAGAATTTCTCTCTACCACTTTATAGAAACCTGTAAGACCAATAAGAAAATTTTTAAATGTAAAAGGACAATGTGAGGAATTGGGCTATCCAAGGGTAGTTATGATGGGAGCAATCAGATTGCTTGGAATTGGGAAAAGTGAATAGGAGTGGGGTAATGTTTGTAACTAGTCCAAATTAGCTAGGCATCTTTCCAATTTTCTTCTGATGAATGAGGTTCCAATTCACTTATTACTCTAAGTGAAGAAGTTTCCTTTAAAAGGTAAGTTAGCAATTACAATATCATCAAGGCATTTCTTAAACTCCACACAATGTTGCTTTTGAGCAATAACTCCTTAAGATTCATTAGAAGAAATGGTTTCATTTAAGTTACCCCAGAGTAAGCCAGGGAGAGTTAGACACAGAAGCAGTATTTTTAAGGATATTCCATAAATCAAATCTTTGGTAGGAATGATTAAAAGCAGAAACCAAAAAAACATTAATTTTGGTTTTCAGTTCAAAGATAACAACTGTTAGATGAATGATTTGAGTAGTGGTAAAGCTGTTAAGAATTCAGATCTTAGCTTAATTATAAACCACAAGGATCTTACCATTGGGTTGATCACCATTATATTATGGGTTAGTTTCCAATCCCTTAGGAAAAGGCCTAATAGGTCACATTTATCCTACTTTATTCAATATTATGGTATACCTAGGAAGATAACCTTATTTTATGAGATGAAGTCTCCTAGCAAATGAATTTTTTAGGGGAATTAAGACCTTTGATGTTCCCAGTTGATATAATCATGATGTGTGTCCCATGGAGGACATCTTTCTTTTATTAGATCTCCTCTTATTACTAAGTCGAAAACTAGAATCTTCAATTTTTGTATCAGCAGAAGTGAACTCTTTAAAAGGGGTGGATGAATTGATTTGGTGGGCATTAAAAACATCTATTATCTGCTCAATACTAACAGTGATTAGAACTACACTATTTTCATGAATGGTGCTAGAATCTTCAATGCTTATATCTGTAGAAGTGAACTTCTTTATAAGGGTAGGTGAACTGATGTG
>JAOSBO010000003.1:21869853-21888706 GCA_027563915.1 Erythroxylum rotundifolium
CAGTACAAGAGGCAGGTTTATTTGATTTTCATCTTTCGGGGTATCCGTACACTTGGGAGCATGGAAGGGGTAGTGCTGATTTTATTGAGGAGATATTGGATAGAATTTTGACTAATCATGATTGGCAGACACGTTTTTCGTATACTACAAGGTCAGTACTTCAGATTACTTCTTCCGATCATCTTCCGGTGTCTTTGGAAATACATTGCTTTATTCCACGTGGTCAGTCTATGCGTTTTCGGTATGAAAATAGCTGGTGTAGGGAGGTGGCTTGTCATGAAATGGTGGTGCAGGGATGGACCGAATATAGTCATTTATGTGTTATGGATAGGTTGGAGACTTGCGCCAGAATTTTAGCAAATTAGGGACAGGAATTTAAGCAGAAATTCAAGAGGGATTTAGCTGTCTCATTGAACACTATTGCTACCTTACGAGGTTCTCACTCTCAGGCTGATATTGAACGTTTTAATGAGGCTAGAAATCGGTATCACAAGCTTCCAAGGCAACGAGAAGTATACTGGAAGCAACGGGCCAAGTCGTTTTGGTTGAGTGAGGGGGACAGGAACATATGGTTTTTCCATAATTCGGCTACTGCTAGAAGGAAAAAGAACCAGATCATGCAGTTAAAGGATGGGAATGATGAATGGCAAACCTGAGGGACTAATCTAGAACAGGTGATGTTCAGCTATTTTTCTGAGTTATTTATGGCAAGACCTTGTAGTTCAGTTGTGGTTCTTGATTGTATTCCTTCTTTAGTCTCTATGGAGGATAATAATATGTTGCTCCAGCCATAGACAAATGATGAAGTAAAGGAGGTGGTCTTCTCTATGAAACCGGATAAGTCTCCTGGACTTGATGGTTTTAATCCTAGGTTCTACCAGCAATACTGGGATGTGATTGGCTCAGACATATCAGCAGCTTGTCTTACATTTCTACAATCTGGTGAGTTCCCTACTTCCTTAAATGAAACTGCTATTGTGCTTATTCCAAAGAAGCCTGAATTAGAAGTCATGGGTGATTTGCGTCTGATCGTGCTGTGCAATGTTATTTTCAAAGTAATGACAAAGATGCTTGCTAATAAATTGAAGAGAGTTCTGCCCCGCTTAATTTCTAAAAGTCAAAGCGTCTTTGTCCCTGGTAGAAGTATTCAGGATAATTGTATTTTGGCCTTTAAGGTAATGCATGCCTCCAATCGACGAACTAGGGGTAAGGAATTCTCCACTGCTTTAAAAATGGACATCAATAAAGCCTATGATAGAATGGAATGGGCTTTAAGAGATTCTTAGCAAGTTTGGTTTTTCTCCAGTGTGGGTTGACCTGATTTATCGATGCTTGTCGACAGTGTCTTACTGGATTCTGCAAAATGCAAAACAAATTGGGTCAATTAAACTGACCAGGGGGCTCAGGTAAGGAGATCCACTCTCCCCTTACGTCTTTATTCTTTGTGCGGAAGGATTGTCTAGAATGATTCAACACTATAACTTTTTGGGCGCTTTGCATGGAAGCCAGGTATCCAGAGGAGGACCAGTAATCTCTCACCTGTTTTTTGCTGATGATAGTTTGATTTTTCTTAAGGCGGAGGAGTCGGAGGTAGGCACAGTTAAGAATATATTGCTGGCATATGAACACGCTTCGGGGCAAGAGATTAATCTGGCCAAATTATCTATCACTTTTAGTGTAAACACTCCTAATGATAGCGAATTTCAATCTGCAACGTGTTAGGTATTGAGGAGAAAGAATCGTTGGGGTGTTACTTGGGAATTCCGTCGCACATTGGTAGGAATAGAAGGGAGGTTTTTGGTTATCTGAAGGACAGGATTTGGAAGAAGCTCAATTCTTGGAAGACTGGAATGCTGTCTAGGGCAGGTAAGGAGTTCTTATTGAAGACGGTCTTGCAAGCAATGCCTTCATATGTCATGAGTCTATTTCTGTTACCAAAGACTTTGTGCTACGAAACTGAGAACATTATGAACAAATTTTGGTGAGAATCGGGAGGTGCTATAAGTAAAGGCATACATTGGTTGACATGGGAACAAATGGCGCATCCAAAAGGCTTTGGTGGTATGGGGTTTAAGAGGCTATGTGAATTTAATATTGTGATGTTAAGGAAACAGGGATGGAAAATTATTTCAAGATCGAATGCTTTGGTGACTCGGTTTTTGAAAGCAAGGTATTTCCCCATTTCTAATTTTATTGATGCTTCTTTACTTTCTAATCCTAGCTATTTATGGAGGAGTATATGGGAAACTCGTGATCTACTAAAGTCTGGAACATATAGGCATATTGACGATGGGGCTTCGACTCTAATTTCGAGTGAGCCATATTACCTAATGTTAGCAACTCGTTTGTGACCTCAGCAATGCAAACGGAGTCTAATTGCTATAAAGTTTCTGATTTGATTGTAAATGGCAGATGGAATGCCTACCTATTGAGTTCATTGTTTAATGACCATGATAGATTGGAAATCTTGTCAATTATGTTGCCTAACTCGCAGGTGGATGACAATTACTGCTGTAAATTTGAGAGAAAAGGAAGATACTCTATTAGGAGTGCCTACCGAAAGCTACAAGAGTCAAAGGTTGGGATGGTTACTAATCCTAGCTCTTTGTGGAAGAAATTGTGGAGTTGTTGTGTTCTGCCAAAGATCCTGAATTTTGGTTGGCGTTTGATTCAGGAGATTGTTTCATGTTTATAGTTGTTACGGAAAACGACGGTGGATGTTGAAGTTGTTTGCCCTATGTGCCATGCTAGTGAGGAGTCTTTGTTACATTTATTTGTGCAGTATCCATTTGCCTGATCAGTATGGATTCTAACAAGTATTGGTTGGCAATTTCCTGGAGTTGATTCATGGAAGCTATCATTGGAAAATGTTTTTCAACTTTCTTCTGTAAAGGATGCAGAAGAAATAGTTATGATCCTATGGGCAATTTGGACGGCAAGGAACAAAAAGATATGGAAGCATCAAATTATTGCACGTTTTGGAGTGATGCAGCTAGCCCATCATTTATTGTGGGAGTGGAGCAGTAATCGGTTTAAACCATCAAGGCAAGGAACCGCAAGGATTGTGGACAGAATTTGGTCACAGCCACCGGCAGAATTTCTAAAGTTGAACTTGGATGCTTCTGTTTATGGAGGAAATAATGCTGCTGGAGTTGGCTTTGTTTGCAGGAACAGCAATGGTCAATTTATAGTGGCAAAGGCTTTACTCCTACAAGGGAATTTTGACGCCTTACATGCAAAAGCACTTGCTTTTAGAGAAGCCTTAAGCTGGATAAAAGATGCACAATGGAGCAATCTAATCGTGCAATCAGATGCACTAATGGTTGTTGATGCCATTAACTCTTCAGTTGAGATTGATGACTCATCTTTTGGCTTAATTATCTTAGATTGTAAGCATTTAATTAGTGAAATTGGCAATGTTGAATGTTGTTTTATGTATAGGTCTGCGAATGCGGTTGCTCACTTGTTGGCAACGAAGTTATATTCCTTGTCATGGGAGTATGTTCCCCCTCCTATTGTTGATCAACTTATGATTAAGTAATGAAAATATCCAATTTTTTATTTAAAAAAATTGATCTAAGAGAGAGAGTAAAGTCTGAAGGCAGGGGAAAGATTATCCTAAGCTAAACAACGTGCAAAACAGCCAACTACTTGCAAAGCAAAAAATGTTGTTTAAGTTTTAAATTCTATCAAATCTCAGCTCGGATGAGTCCTGACACAATTTTGAGTTTTGGAATGGTCTCGTAATTTTGCGCAGCCTATCAAACTCGAAGCATTACCAAAATAAGTGCCATGCAATTTAGAATAATAGTTTCAAAGGACAACTTTTTAAAGAGAGGAAATCCATACCCTGTTTTATAGACAAACTAAGTTCGTGATCATATGTTTTTATTCTAAACAAGGGAGTATTATTATTCATCTTTCGTGGCAGACGTTAAAGCTCAACGTCTGACCTGAAATTCTTATTTTATTTGTCAACACGCACTCTATTAGTATTACTTCAATACTGGGCTTTGCAAACCGAACCAGCACAGAAACAGATAGCGAGTAGTTGAACTGTCAAAGCGGCATGACATGAAATTTATGAACAAAAGCGGCTCTGGTTCATTACCATTTTAACCATCGTTACGACTACACTTTTCCTCGATAACGCATTACAAAAGCCACATTACTTTTAAGGCTTTAGACCTATTCTCCCATAAACTTGCTAAAAATTGCCAAGTAATGGGGATACTATATTACTGTGATTACTAGTCTATATACACACTAGAATATAACTGGCTGAAAAAATAGAAGGGACTACAGATGTGGGAAAAAGAATATGATGAATCATACAAGCAAAACGGCACTGGACCCTTCCTGCTTTTGGGGCTTTGAATCAGAAGAATCATCATCACTGATTCCACAAAATTCACAAGTGTCGGAGCATTTCTTCGAACACCAACTATCCGGCACGCTTAAGAAGTGGGTAGCCATAAACTTTCTGAACCTTTTTTTGTACTCTTTTGGAGAAATGACAGTGGGTAAAGTATTCCTGGGGACAACAAGAGAAGACTTAACCCATGTTTCCAGTTGTTTGTCCCAGGTATACTGCCGAAGATAATCAATAATTCCACATACAAGCTCTCTTCGTTGCACATCTACCCCGACAAGCAAAGAATAATCCATCACATTGATTGACTACAGAGAAACCAAAACATGAGTCAGTTCAAACGCTTGATTTGGCAACTTTAAAATTAACACCAGAAGCATTTTCTGAAACTGCAAGCAAAATCAAAATTCTAAACTTCAAGCCAAAGAGAACTAAAAATTAAAGGCACACTAATGCCAAAATGCAATATGGAGAGAGCTAAAGTTCCATAGTAATTGGAATAGTTTAGTCTTTCGCTAGAAAGAATTGACAAGAAACTCACATTAAGGAAAGTTGTGTCATTCCAAAGAGCACGATCCAAGAACCGCTTTGATTGATTACTAACATAGAGTGGAGAAGAATTCATGTCATTGACAAAATTCTGATCAAGAAGAACATCACCAGAATCACCAGCTGAATTATATCTTGCATGCAGAGCACCCTTGAGATCATATTGCCGAGTAATGTTTCTCCCAAATGTGAGATTCTCCATAACCATCAAATCATGCTTGATTTCTTTCCCACTTTTTGTCTGTCGAATGATTACCTACAGAATTACAGCATGATACATTTAGAATTGATCACAGGGTCATTAGATCAGTAAATTTGCATAACCAAAATATCATACCTGATAAATTCCAAGAACTTTGGCAAGACATGTTTGGTTTCCCAAATCAAATGATTCATTCATGTACTTGAAGTAATCTGGAGCAAACTTCACAAAAGATTCAAACTCTGTCTTCTTAATTTCCTTTATAATGAATCTTTCATCCAACGTCTTGGAAAAAAAGGATTTGCTCTTTCCACCTTTGGCATCCCAATTCTTACAGCGACTAAGAGAAGCAATATAATCAAATTCAGATGGGCAGCATCGATTTCGTAAGTCCCAGAACTTTTTGGCATAAAGACAAATCACCGAGTATTTACTCTTTCCAAGTGATCTTGCAACCCCAAGACAGACCTCAGGGCTGAGATTTTCTGGTGAAAGCAGAGATTCCAATAGATTTAACCCATCAAAGCTGGACAAGTGTGACTCTTCTGAAGATATGCTTACAGTAGACTGGACTGAGTCTGAATCAGAAGAACCAGTGGAAGACCATTGTGGTGAAATAACAGTAGGGACACGAGTCAAAATATGTGCACCCTCAACTGACTTTGCTGACATGCCACCTCTCCTACTATCCTCATTGGAAGTTTCTGTCACAATTGGAAGATCATTTAAAAACGCTAGCGCACATGCAATTATACTGGAGAGCTCGCCATCATAATCCCTAACAATATAATCATCAATGCCTAATGGGATGTGCAGCCTAGAGCCTTCCTCACTAATCAATTGATAGGCATCAGATATATAGCTCCTGGTCGACTGAAATTTGGGATTGAAACCTCTCTGAAGATCCTTCATATACATTTGTCGAATTTCTGAAAATGGCATCCAGAACCATCCATCTGTGTTTTCTAAGCTCGACACTGAAGAGATTGGAGATGTACTTTTAGATCCCTCCAAATCAACAACAGAATCACAATTGGTGGTGTCTGTAGAGATTGGAATTGATCTCTCAACTTGTGCAGAACCAGAATGATCAATGCTCTCTGCCAGATACATACTATCACCACTGTGATGATAAGCAGAACTGTCAGGATCCACAGAAGATAAAGCATAAGGAATATCTTGCATCAAAGACTCTTTGAGAGATGCATCAACCATAATTCCTTTCTTTGATGATTCATTTACATCAGAATGTGCATGTATAGCACCCTTTAAGTCACCACTACTAAGAGAAGCTTCACCAATTCTGTACATAGTTTCGTTCCCCCCATTTCTTCCATCACCAGCGCCGTTCAACTTTGACTTAAACTGGTCTGGAATAGTTTTCACAGTGGAAATAGTTCCAACAACAGAAGGATCAGGCAACATAAGTGAACCTAGCCGCCGCTCCCAGATGAATGATTCAAGAAGCAGCTCCCACAATAACCAATTAAGTCTAAGAAACTTATATTTAGCTTCGTCCGTGTTCCCATTCTCAAAAATTTTGTGAATGCTTACCTTGTTTTCCAAGCCAAAGAAAGACAAAATGAGAAGGAAGTACTTGTTGTGGAACACAAAGGTAGAAAACAATAAAATATAGATACCAAGAATGGGTGAAACAAAACATTGCATGACATCATCAATGTATGAGCAGGAAAGTAAGTTCCTCATATGACAGAGGTAAAAAACAAAAAACCCAATCCAACAAAATAAAGAAAATCCCACTTTCCCTAAAATTCTTTTATCTCCTTATCAGCTTAATCAATATTTTTCTGGATTACTAATGCAAGAAATCGTGAACAAGATAAGTACTAGATTCCAGCGTGCATAAACTTTCACATCTCTTTTCATTCAGTTC
This sequence comes from Erythroxylum rotundifolium, assembly GCA_027563915.1. Taxonomy (NCBI): domain Eukaryota; kingdom Viridiplantae; phylum Streptophyta; class Magnoliopsida; order Malpighiales; family Erythroxylaceae; genus Erythroxylum; species Erythroxylum rotundifolium. Next base: position 21,876,871 of record JAOSBO010000003.1, read on the forward strand.
ACTTTAATTGCCTTCTCCATAAGTAATGATATGCAGTCAACACGCTAAGGAAATATAGGTGACTAACAAAGAAAACAAACCTCAAACTCTGAGTGTTCCTGATTTAACATTTCCTCAATATCAGCAAATTTTTTCATTGAACCTCCAAGGTTCAGAATTGAGCCAGAAAATTGAGATCTTAAATTCTTAAGGGCATCTGCAATCCCCTGGAAAATTGAAGAACCTTTCTTGTGCACCTTGAAGAAAAAAGTGTAACCATTAATCTCAAGTATCCAAAAAAATATAAAGCAGAGGAAAAAATCAACCACAGCCTGAAGAAAAATTCCATCTTCACTGAAGACGTGAAAAAAAAAGTGTAAGATCAAAGAGATATACAGCATCATAATCTTCCGTGAGAGTTTTGTGTCTAATTGAATGGTCGAACTCAAGCTTCCCAGGTGGCATAGACACAGAATATTTGGTAACTGGAGAGTATCTGAACATTGCTACCATTGGGCCCAATCTGAAAACAATTAAAATATTTGCCATTAGGACCAGAGGTTACAAGTAACTCCACAGACCAGTACAACATACATAAAAATAGAAAAGATGCAGGAAAGAATTAACTGTGTACAAATGCAAAGTTCCAATGTATAAATATTTTACTGCATAAGAATAGCATTCTAACAATTCTCAAGAAAGAACCAATCCTCTCCTCAAGTAGGCAATTATGCTATAATCACTGACCCATTTTTGCCAGTGAAACCCTCTTCTGAGACATTAAAGACCCGGTCTTGAGTATAGTGTATTTTACTTTTTCCTACTTTTCTATCTTGTTGAATTTATCTTTGGTTGCAATCTCATATAAGATCATGAATTTAACTTGTACCAAGAAATTAACTATAGCCTTGTTCCATACCCAAAATAGTAGATAAAGTCTCTCGCCAGTAAATGTCCACAACTTGATAGTCTATCAAATGAAGGGTGATGAGAAAAACTCAGTTCCAAGAACTTTCCGAAAGACAAACAGCATGCAGCAGTGGAAATGAGAACTCTCTTTGTAGATTTTGGGGCTCCATTCTCATGTTTACATTTGCTACAGCAACTCCACATCCAAAGCTTTCCTTCTGCTTCTCCAGGCAAAGACTTCTGAAGACGTTTAACCCGTATTGTCAGCTGCTTATTATGATGTGCATAATAGTAAAAGTGAGCTTCTGGCAGTTCACCACAAGTACTGCACTGACCTGTCTGCAAACCATAGCAGTTTTTATCAGTCAACCTTCCAAGATATGCAAGCAACGATTTAAAGAAGAAGGCAAAATTAAAGAACTGATCACATCCTTCTATTTCATGGAAATGAAGGAAATTATGTTAACTGCAAGCATACATCACGCCCCACAATAATTAATCAATCTTCAACTGTCCAATCAAGGATACATGAAAATTTAACACCATATATAGGTGCAAATACCATGCAAGTCCAGTATCACATATTAAGAAACAATTTAAAGTAAAAGGTTCCATAATAAGAGGAGATCAAGTAACCTGATTAAGCAAATTATCTCGAAGAAACTTTCCCAGATTGACATCAAAATTCCGATAGAACATGATGTGAGAGAAGTGACTTTGCTCACATACGGTCCCTCGTAAGGCATTCCTGCTAGACATCAAGACCAAAATACTCTGAGAATCAAAAACTGCACTGGCATCATCCTTTTCTATAATTTGGACTTCTTTATTGTCAATATCCATTCCAAGGTCCAAAGGACCTTGAAAGCAAGATGCTGGAGACTGATGTTGTCCATCATTAAGCGACTTCCCTTGCTCAAAACTGCATTTGGCTTCAAAGTTGCAAGAGTCAGAATCTTCTGTCTTTGAAACTGTAACATCTTCTGTGATTTGGGAATCAGTACCCCTTTTACCGAAGCCAAAGTAATTAGACAGGGACTGATATGGGGCTGATGTAAGGGGAAAATTCTCTCCTATAACTTTCTTCAGAGAAGCTGAAAGAGAAGAAAATCCAGAAAAGACGGCAGGATTATAAGTCATATAAGATAATGCTGCATTATCTTCCAAACCCATGTTAAAATTAGCAGAACCATCTTCGTCCTTGCCACTATTAATAGGAATGTCAATGGAAGAAGGTTCAGTTTCAGGAAGAGACTCTCCAACACCAGGAATATTAGAATTAGTTACTAAAGCAGATGATTCTTTATCTCTCCGAAACATGTCAAGCGATCCAGCTAAAAGAATGGTAGAAAACATTGCTTTCTGATGGACAAGGTATGAAGTTTCAAGAATTAAGTGATAAGCCACAATAACTGCAATCCGCACCACAGATTTAATCCTCTTCAATTCTTCACTGTGGCTTCCTTTCAACAAAATCTGCAGGACCACAATGTAGATCCACTTAAGGAGATGCAGAGAGAGGGGTTGAGTTGGGGGAGGGAGGACAAACAACTTCTTTCATAAAGACCATGCGCATCTGAAAATGTTTATCCAATATCTTCCAATATGCATCTAAATTCATTATCCACTACATAAAAACTAGCCAAAACCTTTAAAAAAAGAAGAGGGCGTGATGTAGGACAAACAGATATATCAAAGCCACAACTCAAAAAAATTGAAAATATGCACTGTTGGATTTTTTGTTAAATTGCTGGAATTCAAATTTCATGTCTGAGATTTCAGTAAAGGTTGTTGAAATTTCAGGTTTGAGATGTTGGAAATTCAGGGTCAGACCGTTGGGGCTTTTGATAAAGAAAACAAAATGATGTGTGGTTCTAAGAATCACTTCTAGGATTAAGTAAAGAAGAACCACTCCTCCTAGGATTTTAGAATCACTTGTAAAAGAAAGCATCTAGCCTAGTTTTAGAATTCAAAATTCCCAGACAAATCGGCCTTATTTAGTTGAAGAGCTTAATGCATATATATCCCAAAATCTTTCAAATCCTAGTAGTAAAAGGATTCCAGGTAAGATCACCAAAATATAATCAAATCCTACTCCGTAAGAATTCTTTATTATTAAATCTTAAAGACCCAAACAAACTAGGATAATATCACTATTCATGTGAACAGCAATGTAAATAGTGCCACACCACTCTCTCTCTTCATCCCACCCAAAAATTAAAGCTTGTGGTCAAGTGATTTGCCCAAAGGAGGCAAAGAAAGAGATGTGTACTCACTGTACAACCCAGACGTGTAGGACAGCCCTCAATGAACATCAAAGTTTTACTAGGCTTCTTTCCCCCTTCACCTAGCCCAGCATGTTCTTCGACAAATTTTTCAATATAGAAGGAATCGCATTGCTTCAACTTTTGACTCAACAATCCATCAGATGTTAAAATTGGTGATCCTGTGCAGCGAGCAATTCTTTCTAGCCGATGCAGCTTCATATCGTACACCAGTGTCATTCCTTTTGCAAGAATAGACTCTTGTACATCGCGTGAGACAGACTTCTCTACCAAAACCACATTTGGATGGCACATGTCTATCATCTCAACAATAGTCTTCAAATTATTCTTTTCCTGTAAGGGGAGCTATGATCAGAATCTTGAAATTTCCTGACAAGATTAAGCAGATGAAAGGGGGCATGATTAAATACCTGATCCATCTTGTTCAGAGAAGAAAACACACTTGAAGACAGACCAAGAACACCTCGAATAAGCAACAATCTAGGATTCTTGTACTTAGTGGGCATGTGCTTATGAGCAGCATGTTTCTTGAAGACCAAGCCTTTCACCAATTGACTGCAAAAATGGAGCACCCAAAAAAGTAAATCTGTATTCAACAGGAAAACAATATAAATAAAAGTGTAAACAAAATCAATTGAAGATGACTTATTTAGGTGTTCCATGTTGAGCTAGTTTAATACAAAAAGAAATATATAAGCTAAAGATTTAAGAATGGTATGTGCTTGTTTGATGTGAAACTAAAATTCATCTGCTGGGTGAGAAAACAATTGAAAAGAGAATACATTCCAACAGCTAGAAACATAATAAGTTGCATAGGTGCTCATCCATGAGCACACACACATACAGAAAATGTAATACATAGGAAATGAAGTTTGGAGCTTTCTTTAATCATTATGGTAAGATGCCATTCTCGTGGAAATGTCTAAAAGGAAATTATTAAATGCAGATGATAGACCAAAATAGAGATAAGTATATCCCTTGATAAGAAACTAACCTCTCGTTGCGAGAACCAGTCGCAATGCACTTCACTTTCACATAACCATCAGGATCCATTGCCTTCCCATTAATTGCATCAGGCTTCAAAAATGAAGCAGCTTGCCAAGATAAAGAGGTCACTATATCCACCCAATTTTCACCATCATTCAACAAAGAGGCTACACCTTCAGTTTTAAGAAGTTGATTAACAATGGCCTTGAATTTGCCATTTACCACCTCTTGCATTGCTTTTTCTTTTTCTACTCTAAACCGGTTACTCCCACTTCCTTCAACTCCGCAGCAACTTAAAGAACCTGGCTTGCTCCATTTGATGCTATCACCATAATCATCATCGTCATCATTACAGCCAACACTACCCTCCAAGTCATCAGTGGGGTCTTCTGGTTCGGGGGGGTACCATAACCAATCTTCATTTTCATTACCAGCAGAACAAGAAATTTCATCTAGTTCATTTAATCCAACAGTATTTTCAGAGCAGTGATTATCAGTTTCCTCATTGTTGGCAGTTTGTGATATTTCTACATCCCTCACAGTATCACCATAACTTCCAATATTTATTTCCTCTAAGTTGTTTCCAGGCATTCTAACTACATCACTTAAAAGACTATCTGAGCTTGATTGGCGGAAGTGCCCATTCAACCCGTGGTTTGGTTTATAATGGGCACTCTCCAGTTTACCTTCCTCTGAATTACTCCTGGAAAAATATATAAGAATACATTTTTAATACAATAAGCAATTTCATATCAAGAGGAACATCTACCAGAAGAACATCTACCAGAGCAATAATCCAAGTTACAATAAATACCGTTTGTATGAGTTTACGACAACTGACAGATCACCTGAAAGTGCAAATAATACATGAACCCATAAGAACACCTACATATTATAAGCTGCTTTTCCAGTTATTAGGAAAGGTCACACATATAAAAAAACACAAGGCACAAACTCACTGCAGCTTGATTCAGAGCGATCACTGCTTGATAACGAAGTTCTTGGACTGATCATTGGTGATGCAGAAAGACTAAAATCACCTTGTTTTCTAGATTCTTGTTTGTTCCTCTCCTGACAAATTTTACAAGACCAAACAGGTCCTTGGTCATTTAATCTTAACGAACTTTCATTCTCCTCCTCCTTTGATTCATCTTCGTACTTTAGAGGCTCTGCGCCACAGTGGTGACACATGCTACACATCAAGGGCAAAGATAGTACTTATGCCGGCTTAGGTAAACAACCTAAATCACCTGTCTGGTTTAAGCAAAATGGATCACAAATCCTCATTAGCACATAACTAATTTTCGTCGACAACTAGCAACTTCCCATACATAAGTTAAGATGCAAACAAAAAAAACTGATGCTTATTCGGACTTAGATCATGTACAAATACTTGCACATACATCTGCTTTGATTTAAAAACTAACTCAAACTCATACTTCTACACAGAGTTCCAACAAATTAAACTTAAAGGTAAAAAGTAGTACAAGAAACAAATTGTTCAATTTTTCCCCTGTTTGTGAAATCTAGTGATGATTCATAGAAAGCAAAAACCAATTACTTCCCTCTAGCTGAATCCCACCGAAAGAGGAATTACGATCATAGATCACTGCATTAAACTTGAATTTTTTGATACTGAGATACAACAGATGTAAATAAAAACGTAGGAAGTGTGTGGAAAAGTTAAAAGCGAGGATAAGCACATAGTTTTCTCCGGGAAAACAAAGAAACTCCCCAGGTACTTGAAAAAGAAAAGAGAACAATTGATCTCATAGACAGAGGGATCCCATTAACAACTAAGGTCAAAGTAAAATAGAAAGGTACAGAGATCAACACAAAACATATTTAGAAGAAGAGGAAAAAAAAAGGCCAAGTTTCATAACCGATTCTCATTAACTCCAAAACTGAAGTTAGAGCAATCAAGATCAATACCTCTTGGTTCAGGTAGCAATCAAAGCAAGCTAAACTAAGCAAAACGAAAATAATAACGTAACCAAAAAAAAAAAAAAAAGAACAAGATAATACCCCAATACTGAATCTGTCGATTCTAGTTAGACAAACACAATGGAAAATGAAACCCAGGAAGAAAAATATTTAAATTTTATAGACAAGTTGCATCAGCTCTTCCAAACCAAATCCCACAGGCCCAGAAAATGGCAAGTAATCATATACAATTACCCCAGTTATCACAGCCAAAAAGAAGTTTCCATCTTTGTATAGCTTAAACAAAGGACAAAACACTGCAATAAGAATCAAAGATATCCAAAGAATGGCTGTGACTTACTGTGAAAGCAATCCAAAAGAAGAGAGATAAGGATTAGGGGTTATTCCAATCATAGGATGGAATTCAAATAAAGCAAAAAAAAAGGAAGACATTAAAGTATCTTTCTTGGGATTGAAATTTGCCGAGAATAGGGAAAGGAAAGAAGCAAGTTGGAGTCCTTTTGTCTCCGAATTTATGGAGGGACTTGAAAAAAGAGTCAGCAGACAGAAGAAGAAAGAAGAAGTGAAGAAGAGGGTATTGAATTTTAAAACAAAATGAAGACAGATATTTAAGTAGGGTCCACTCTATTTAGTCTACATTTACATTGTTAAATGGAAATAAAATAATTACCTAAAATTAAAATTCTACCACACCGCCGTCCATCGATATCGATTACTGAATCAGATCACATCTTTTTGATTTTCTATATTTTTAATTGAAATAAAAATACGTTGATTAGAATTAGATCCGTTGCTTAGGTTTTTTTTTGTTTTCTAATCCTTCAATTACGCAAATAATATTTATTTTGTTTTATCATGTACAATAATTGTGAGTAAATACTAAATAGGTGGTTGCATCTTCAAACTGCTTGCACAACACATATTGACTCGTCTATTCGGGAACAATTTATATTTTATGGTCTTTAATATATAATGAGTGTTGAATAATATTAGAAAAGTCGTTAACCTACCTACGATTACAAAAGCATGTACTAGAAAATTAAACCACCCTAAAAGTATGGTAGTCATGTCTACAAACGATTTTGGGTCGGAACAATCTAGACTTGCCAATTGAATAAGATTGGATGCTTATTCTCATGCTGATATATTTAGGCATGCCTGCATTGAATAAATCAGAAATCGCACTATTTTTTTATTGTTTAGTGACGTGGAATTATGGATGACAGCATGCCTGATGAATGAGAATGGTATAGTATTATTACTACCACATTTGCATATAAAACGATTTTCCAGTTCGTTTTACAATATTACCAAAATAAAAAGAAAGAAAATATTAGTTTTCACTTCAATTCTCCAAATCAACGATTGCCTTTACCATCTGTCACAATCTCTTTAAAGCTACTAGGTGTTAAAAAGGTCTAATCAGTCGTCCACACCAGACCAAAAGGAACCCACGGCGGTGTCCTAATTGTCATCGTCAACATTCATAGTTGAAGATCTAATAATAGGCAATGTTATTTTTATATAATGAAAAGGCTATTTTTAATAGACCTACGTATAATTTGACATAAAGATGTTATCAAAATTACACACAGGTGCATACAAAAAGTAAATAAATAAACATAAAAAGATAATAAAAATAAGCAAATACAAAAATACAAATAAATAACACAACAAAACTAAGTTATAATCTCACTAATTTGTAGGGTCTTGAAAAGTCTAGTAGTACATAGTCTTAGCGTCCGTTTGGTTGAGCTTATATCAGTAATACAAAGATTAAGCGATTAGACAAAATCTAAGAACAAGATTTTTTTAATGTATATCAGAAATCCCAGTGATAGCCTTGTCAAAATCACAGATCAAACTCGAGGGTTCACCCTCTCTCGTCAACACTCCAGATTCTAGACTCAAGTGGAGTTACGGTATTCGTTCCTATCAATATGAAAAAAAGATGCACAAAAAAGAGATAAAAGAAGAAGACGAATTAAAGTGAAAATAGCGTTCGTAATAAAGAGGAATAATAGTAACATTGATAATACAAACAAGTAAGACAATATGAAAATAACGTCTATAGAGAACATTTCAAAGATTAACAATGCATGGTAGGATAAGAATACATACTAGAAAAGATCCACATAAGAGTAAACTTCACTCAGGCAAAAAAGAAATAAGATTTGTATATGAGTAACTCCAAACGGGCTTGTTAACACATTAATTACACTAAATAGGAAACTAACTAAGCTGAACTACCTAGGAGGTAAATATTACGCAATAGAATCACAGTAAACGAATTCATATAACACGTGACTATGAATGCTCTCTTTAATAGACATTTTTTTTACCCATATCCTAGTACTCCAAAGTTTTCTATTACAGGCCAAGTCCTCGGTAAAATCCAATCATGTCATATCATTCTTGATCACTCCCCCCAGATTTTTTAGGTCTTCATTTTTTCTTCTTGCAGTCTCTAATTATTAATTTTTTGTAGTCTCATTAGAGCATTAGATGTCTCCTTTTAACATATCCGTACTACCTAAGCCTTGTCTCTCTCAATTTTTCATTAATACTAGCAACCTTTAATTTGTCTCTTACCATAGAATTCCTAATCTTATCTCTTCTGGTAAGGTTATACATCTATCAGAGCATCCTTATCTCCATCACCAAAAGCTTATTATTATGTGTTTATTTCATGGGCTAACACTCTGCCCCATATAACATAGTTAGCTTAATCGTCATTCGATAGAATTTACTTTTAAGCTTAAGTGGTATCTTTTTGTCAGATAAGACCCTTGATGAACTTCACCATTTGAGTCACCTTGATCTAACACAATGGACTATATCCTCATTGATCTCTCCATTGCTCTAGATGATAGAACCTAGGTACTTAAAACACTCATTCCATGATATAGCTTCGAATCTAATTTTTACATCCACATCAGTAACCACCTGATGGCCCAAAAAGTTGCATTCTAAGTACTCAATCTTATTCCTACTCATTTAAAAACCTTTTGACTCTAACGTTTCCCTCCAACATTCTTGCTTGACATTGGCCTCCTCCCTTGTCTCATCCACTAAGATAATATCGTTAGCAAGCAACAAACACCAAGGCACATTTCCTTGAATAGTCTTGGTAAACTTAGCCATCACTACTGCAAATAGAAAAGGACTTAATGCGGAGCCTTGATGTAGCTCAATGCTAATAGAAAATTTCTCAATGTCTCCTCCTATCATCCTTACTCTTATCATTGCCCCTTTGTACATATCTTTAATCACCCGTATATACGACATAAGAACTCCCTTAACCTCCAAACACCTCCACATGATTTTCCTAAGAACCATATCTTATGCCTTCTCTAAATCAATAAAAATCATATGCAAATTCATATTTTTTCCTGTAATATTTCATTAATCTTCTAAGGAAATGTAACAATTCTGTCGTGAACCTTCCCAGCATAAAACCAAATTGGTTTGCCGATATAGAAGCCGCTTTTCTGACTCTCTTCTCAATTACCTTTTTCCACAACTTCATAGTGTTACTAAGTAGTTTGATGCCTCTATAGTTGTTACAATTTTGAATGTCCCCTCTGTCCTTGTATAAAGGAATTAACATGCTCAGTCTCCATTCATCCAATATTTTGACAGACTCAAGGATCAGATTAAAAGGTTGACCAGCTAGTCAAGACCTTCGATACATAATCTCTTCCATACCTTCATAGGTATCTCCTCCGATCCTACTGCCCTTCCACTCTTCATCTCCTCAAGGCTTTTTAATTTCTTCCCTTGTGATTTGTTTACACCAAGACAAGTTACGAAATCTCTCAGACTTGTTGAGGTTACCTAAAGAGAAGTTGTACGCTATGCATTAAAAAGGACATAAAAGTATCTCTGTCATCTACTTTTGATGGCATTTTCCTCCATGATCACTTATCTTGTTATATATCTTATACATCGGACTTGGTTTAAGTCTTTTGTTTTTCGTTCCCTAACTCTTGCCAAGTTAAAAATGTCCTTTTCTCTCTTTTGTGTATCTAATAAATTCTCATAAGCTTTGCCTTTAGCCACTAAAACTGCCTTCTTTGCCTCATTATATATCAACAAAAGTCGTTCTCTAGGACATTTAGTGGAAGTTGATCTCATATCAGAAAATAATTTTCCTGAATATAATCTCCATTACAGTATATGATTACACTTGAGCAGAATCAATTAAGAATGTCATTTATTGTGTATCTTGATTCATACTATGAGTGTGTATATATATACATCCTAAGACTAAATATTGTATCATCTTTCGATCAAGCTAATATTTCCCATCTATTTCCCATTGTTTTATTAGGGGCGAATTGGACTTTTAACCTTGTCCTCATGCAATCATAAAGCCTAATGATTTATACAATTTTACATTGCTTAGGAATATATATTCGTTTTATGATTTTCAATTGATATCTCTTTGAATCCCTTTATTTTTCTTGCTTACATCATGGAATTTTTCTTTTTCATTCGGTGTTGAGTTGATAGACATATTTTATTTAATACATATTTTAGAAAATTTAAAGATTATGAAACAGATAATATTTAGACCAATGCTTTAAGTGTCCATCTCTTCATATGTATACATTAGACATATGTTACACATCTATATTAGTTTAATTTGAATAATATTCAAAGTCAATTTTCTTTATTAGTTTAATTTGAATAATATTCAAGGTCAATTTTCTTTATTGAAGAAAAAGATAACTGAAAATAAGAAGATTGTCTTCAGAATGATTATAGAATTTCTCTTACAATTTGTTAAAAATTGGAACCTTAGTTGTTAAAATAGAAATACGAGGGTTCATAAATTGTAAAAGTATAGTTGAGTGTCTTCGTACTAAGTGCACTTCTATTGGCAAATTAAAACTTTCAAAAAAAATATATGTACAAAAATTATGAGAAAGCATGTATAGAGCCTTAATGAACATGGGACAAAAATACGGTATCAAAGTTTCATAAAAAGATGAAAACAAAACAAAATATATTATAGAAAAATAAGAAGCATATTAATAGAGATTCGATATGTACATAATTAAGAAATAAATTACCTGTCTTGTTACTTTATATCTATCAAATCCAATGTTTTAAAAATCAGGTCGGTGACTGAACCGGAAAAGCAACTGATTCAATAGTCAATGGTTCAACCGAAATTTAACCGTGATCGAACCGGTGACTAATAAATATATAAATTTTTATTTTATATATTATATATATATAATAATTTTTAAACATATTATTTAATTATTTATCTAATTGTAAACTTATATTAAACCTTCAAATTTTAAAATATATAAGTTTTTTTTTAAAGTTCACTGACACAACACAATAAGATAATAAAGCTCACTAGTCATATTTCATTAAGAAGATAAAAAAAAAGATTACTAATCATAATATTCATTCAAGTTGAAATCATCAAAATCAAAGCATTTTAAATAGATCAGCCGATTTTTTTCACCGGTTCAATAGTTTTTACCAGTCTAACCATAAAATAAACGGGTCAATCACTTACAAAAAATACAGGCTAAATCGGATCATTTCATACTTTAATTCATTGATTTTTTGGTCCATCCGATTTTCAAAACAGATGAACATCCATCCATGATCTAAAGAATTGAACGGAAGGCCTCTCGGGCTTTTGGAGTGGCAAGGTCTTAAGACTTAAGAGCTTAAAATTAGTGCGAGAAAACTAAGATACCTGATAC
>JAOSBO010000003.1:21931100-21941968 GCA_027563915.1 Erythroxylum rotundifolium
AAAATCATAAAGTGTTACTTATCAAATTAAGAATCATAACATTTTAAGATATAATGTTACCGTAGATAGGTATTTTACAACATATTGTCAAAAGTGTTACTATCTAGTGTTACTGTATGTCATTTTTGTTGTAGTGTAAGGATAGTAGCTAGAACTTAAATTCAAATCAAAATTGAAAACTCTTAGAGGTAGAATTAGATTTTAGAAACCATAAGCTTAAGCATATTTTAGAAAAAACAGTAAATAATTCGAGAAAAGAATGGGCATTGAAACTGGATATTGCTCTATGGGCTTATCGAATCACTTTCAAAACTCCAATCGACATTACCCCCTTTAGACTTGTCTATGGTAAGGTGTGTCATTTGCCCATACAATTAGACCATCGCACATTCTGGGCAAAGCTCCTAAACTTTGATTGAAAGTAGTCTGGTGAAAAACGTCTTTTGCAAATCAATGAACTCAATGAGTTTTGCCACAATGCTTATGAAAATGCCAAACTTTATAAAGAAAAGCTGAGGTAATGACATGATTCTCAGTTGAGGCCAAAGATTTCAAGGTTGGGATATGATCTTGCTATACAATTTAAGGTTGAATCTATTTCTAGGAAAAATTAAATTGCACTGGAGTGGACTTTTTACAGTAACCCAAGTGTTTTCTCATGGAGCCCTTGAATTGGAACTCAAACAAGGAGATCTTTAAGGTCGACAGGCATCATTGCAAACCATATTTCGAAGGAGTGGTCTCCAAGGAAAAGGAAGTAATTTCCTTCCTTTCGAACAATTGAACACGCTTTCAAGTATGCAAGGCTAAGCTAATGACCCTAAATTAACACGTTTAGTAGTTAGATTTAAATTATTGTGCAGTTAGATTTGTTTTCAATTCTATAATGTGTTGGAATGTGTTGGATTAATAATTCTCTTGCTCTTTTGAATCATTTATGAGATAGGCAAACACTTTCGGTGTCAAGTGAATTTTGTCTCAACACTATCGCCATCACCACCTCAATCACCATGACGGGTTCTATGCTCTTAACCCTTATCTTTTCATTTTTACCTTTATCTTGTCATTATGTTTCTGTATTGTTTAATTTTTATTCCCACTTTATGTGTTATTTTTTTCTCTTCTCACATTAAGGACAATTTGTTGACTAAGTGTGGGGAGGGTTGTATGCATGTATGCCTTTATTTTGAATGTGAATTTTGCATATCGTATGTTAGTTTGTTTAGGTTTGTATGATGTGATTCGTGTGAATGCTAAGACTTAACAAAATCAATTTAACTATGAACATAGTCTTTTAGTTTGTGAAGGTTTATTAGCTCGTGAAATTAGTGACCTAGGTTACTTTGGTTAAATATATGTGTTAATTAAGATATGATTTTAGTTTATTCACCCTAGAAATTTGTCACATTCATTTATATTTTTAGGTCAATCAAATAAGTAACATCGATAGTATCTTTTCATGAACTAGCTAAAAGCAACGAGGCAGGTAATAATAAAAAATTTAAATTTTAATTAAATAACTATTCCTCTGGCCTTCGGATTATGAATAGAGCTAGTAGCCAGTTGAGAATGTGACATAATTGAGTAATCGGGGGACACTCATCACAAATGTTTACCTTCATGTCAAAAGGATATAATGTCATTCCAACCAAGCTGCTTAATCAAAATATGACCTAGTTGAGTAACTGAATCGACATTTATCACAAATGTTTGCCTTTAGGTAAAAAGACTAGATTCATGTCAATCAAAATAAAAAAAATAGTGTTTTGTCAAATAAGCTTACCGATCTTTGTGAATAGCTTGAATTTTCATGAAAACCTACTTAGGGATAGTTACAATTTTGATTGAATAAATAATCATCAATACGTGTATACAAGTGATAGGGGTGAATAAACTTGACATTAAGGTCTTAATTAGTATGTATATTTAATCTGAAGTACTTAGGCACAAGTTTCGCAAGTTAATAAATTAGAACAACTTAAGAGATGGTGTTTGTAATTAATATTTTTCGTGAACTTTAATGACATTGTCCCATTATTGCACATGTGTGTATGTTGTGTTTTGGTTTTTTTGTTTGAGGACAAGCAAAAATGGGGATATTGATAGTGGTAGATTGCATAATGTTTTAGTGGGTAGTTTAGTATATGTTTATTTATTAAATTGAACGATTAGTGCATGTTTAGGTTAGGATTATATTAGTTGTTAGATATTTGTATTATGTGTTTTGTGGGTTAGAGCATGTGATTGAGTTTCAATTTTATGTGTTTGAGGTGCCTTGATATGTTTACTAATATTCAGGGCAAATATGGAAGATAGAAAAGAGTATAAAAAAGAAATTCTAAGGGAGCTACTCTAATATGCCACTTTTGGGAAAACTCCAAGAAAAGAGAAAAAGAAGAGAGAGAAGAGGAAGAAGTTGAGAGAGGACTCGATTTCTGTTGCTATTGCTTTCCTGAGGCATCCCAATCCGCTTCCAAAGTGTATTTCATTCATCTTTGTGTTCTTTTCCTTTAAATGTTGAGATGGATATGAATATGTTGATAGATTTGGGTTTGATCATGATGTTCTAATTTTCTTTAAGGATTTTGTCTTAATTTAATGTTAATCTAGTTATTTTTGTCTTTTATCATTTGGGTGTTGTGATTAATTGATGTAACCTCCTGCTTTGGTAATAAATCGAGAGAGTCAAATGCAAAATGATTGGAATGGGTTAATGAAAGTTAAGTGGTTCAATAGACCACACAATTAATCAAATTAGTTTTTATATGGAGAGAGATCTTGTGTGAGACCCAGTTGTCTTTTAGAAAACTTAAAAACTGATTAGGGTTAGAGCTAATCATAATTGAAAGATTGCATGTTCAATATTTAACCTAATTTGGGACTATTAATTAGGGATTGTGATTATAACTTGAAAGAGAGTAATCCTCCCTTCGATAGTCTAGAATCGACACATCATTAACAAATAAATGACTAGGTTAGCATTAATGATAGGAAAAATCCCATTTCTTATAATTTGGAACTTCTTGTGTGATTTATCATTGTGAATTTGGTATAGCTCAATTTAATTTCTTTTCATGTTAATTTATAAATTAATTTTCTACTAATTATCTTCACGTGTTTACTTTTTTTATCAACTTTTGATTTTCATTTTTATAATTCTTAAGGCCTTAGATAACTTATAACTGAATGAGTTCACCACTCGTAGAGAGATCGACACCTCACATACTACACCCACGACCTGTGCGCTTGCAATATTTTGAGGGCTTATAAATTGTAGAACTTGTCCGTCACCACTCAATATAGTTGAGCAGTTACCAAGATAAGATTTACAACCATCACAGATGGGAGAAGTAACATATGAGAAGAACTTAGATTTTTCAGTTAATGTAGGATTGCCCAGAATGCTTACACCACCTGGACACTGGGACCAGCTAAAGATTGCTTAATTGGAGAGGTACATGAATTAGATCTTAGGAGTCCAAAGCACTATCTGTAGACTAACTAAAGTTGCTGGAGTGGATATAAACACAAGAGGCCCATGAGATGAAGGTTATATTGTAGATGGCACGACATCTCGAGATGTCCATACCACCTCCACCGTCTAAAGCGACTACATCATCTTCGACTCCACAGGCATATGATGTTAAAAAACCCAAGGATCCAACGATGACCAACACTAAACTCATTGACAAATTAATAGTTCCAAAAGTAGTATGGATGTTTTATTAGTTTTCTTTTGCTTCTTCTATTACTTGTACATTTTGTCTTATTTTCATTTGTTTTCTTATTATTTTTGTTTAAACTTTATTATTGCAATTTCAGTGTTTCTATTTTGCAAAGATGACTGTACATAATATCGGATGGACGCTTCACTAAATTCGGAATGTGTAATTTTTATTATTTAAGGAAGTACAAAAATGTACCTTTCTCTTATATTTTAATTTTATCTTATTTTTTCTTGCTTCTATTGTATACATTGGGACAATGTGCAATTTTAAGTCTGGGAAAGGGGTTAATGGATATTTTGATTATGAATTAAATTATTATGTAAAAGGATTGATGTTAGAATAGACTTACTTTTATAAGTCATTTTTTATTAATCATCGAGATAGTTAATTTGAATGAAAATTGTATATCATTTACACAGGTAAAGCCTATTTGTGAGCTTTTAAGCCTGAAAGTAAATACATCGTTATTCTATGCTATTTTATTCTTTAATTTGTGTTATCATACATGGTTGGATAATTTTAGAACTTGCTTTTATTATTCATTTTGAGACCAAATTTTTTAGACAAGGGGAATTAAAATGATAAAGGCACTTAGATTCAACCCTCATTTTCTTTGATTATTATCTAGACTATTTTTATCCTTCATAAGTAACCACTTTTGAGACTTAGCGATTTTCTTGATTGATTATAGCCACATTGAAGTCTTTGCCCTATTTTTCTTGAGAACCTTTCATTATTTTTTAACCCTAAAGGAATTTGCCTTCACTTAATTACTTGTAACTTAAGGTTATATTGAGAAGTTAAAGAAAGGTCCAATATTTCTGTGATTGTTAGTACATAGTAATTATGAAATTTGTTTCTTCTCGAGTGCTTCAGTTATATAATTTTATTATCCCTCCAAAGTTAAGAAGTTCAAAAGTTGAATATTATGTGTTATGAGCATATTGAAAAAAAAGGTAATGATATTTGATAGAGAGTGAGAAGAATTAGTGTTGTACGAATGAATTTATTGTTTGAAGGACCTATGCTATGAAGAATCAAGTTTCATTCAATCTTGTTTATTTAAATTTTCTTTAATGTTATTACCTTTTTCATTTATCCTTAACCTACCTTTACCTAAGCCTCATTATATCCTATTTGAAAGACCTTTTTTATTTTTGTTTCTATTTTACTTATATATGTTGGAGATGTGATTTAATTGCAAGCTTATGGTTAGGAATCCTTCTACGTAATGATTTAAGGGCTTTCTATATTTGCTACCCTAAACACTCTAGTCCATTGAGTGAATCCTTTGTAAGTATGTGCAATTTGTTCTTTTAATGTCAAAAATATTATCCATCTGATCGCTATTGATATTGACTTATGAAAGTTGGTTCTAAGATATCTTGAATCTAATTGTATGTTAATTTGGTTAATATGATTTGATGATTTAGGGTGTGAATCGACAGGTTGAGGTTAATAAAGGGTGGAATTTTTAAGATCGATGATTTGGATTATAATTTGCTTGAGAACAAACAAAAGTTTAAGTGTGGGGATGTTTGATAAATGATTATTATACTAGGCTTTATGCCCTTATTGAGTGTATTTTATTTTTATTTGAGATTTTTATGTTATTTTTGGCACTTATTTTGTTTCAAATGTATTTCTAAGTCTTAATTGCTTTTATGGATCAAAAAGAGAAGAATTCAGGAGAAATTATGGAATAAAACAAAACAATTATAGTTGTTTAGCACAACTTGTGTGAAGATGTACATACCCATATGAGTAATATACACGGTGGTGTAAAGAGACCACATAAGAGATTGTAAACAAATATATCTTTGAAGATGTTTTTGCCCATGTAATTAACATACATAATTGTGTCCTTTGCTTGTGTTAGCTCCTATAAACGTGTAAAATCATGATGTTGAAGTATTTTAGACATACACGGTTACTTACATCATTGTGTGGGTAACTGTGTATAATTTAGAAACCTAATTTCACAACATAAAAGGCAAGTATGAAGAGGAGATGAGGTAGAAGTAGCTAAAGTCAAATCTATAGCCAACGTTAGAGTATAAGACATAATTCTAAACCTAGAATGAGGAAAACAAAAATAGAACTTCAAAAGATCTGATACCGAGCAAGCATTCATTAAGGATTTAATGGGATTTCATTAGAGAAAAGGGATATACATATCTATGGATTATATTCTTTTTAAAATTTTAATGAAAATTTGATTTTTTAAAAATTTTATATGATTAGGAACTAAGTTTATTTAGTACCTAGGTAAGAAGAACCCTAACTTAAGATGGATTTTATGATTTGATTCTTGGTTTAATGCAATTTGATTTATTCATAAATTGAGATTCAGTTATATGTTTTATTGGATTAATATGTCTAAGATATTAGTTCAATGTTTGATTTCATATTATTAAGATAGAGAAATACTTTTATATGAATAAATCTACCATATTCGGAAGGAGTTGCATGCAAGCCTAGAGATAAATAGACATAAATCCTCTAGATAAGAGTCAAAACTAATAGAAAATTCACAAATAGGAGTCATGCGATCTTAGGGGTTTTAACTAGAAAGATATTTCAGTTAATCAACTAAGGATTAATTGTTAATAGTCTTAGAAAGATATTAGTAGACGATGGAAATTTTCAGTGCATGATAAATGATTAACAGTTAAGATATCTTAGGGGGATTCATTACCTAGGTGCTAGTTATTTGATGTTGGATTAATGTTTATGATATGTTTGTCTTGATTCATTATCGTGTTAAATTTTAGTTATACTAGTTTTAAATTAAATCATCATCTAATTCAACAGTTAGATAAAAAAAAAGAGGCTATTGATAGTAATCCTCGTAGAATTGACCTGTACTTACTAATGCTAGCTATAATTATATCGTGCGCTTGCAGTTTAAAATTATGTCAATCATTATGTCATCTGTAGGTTGAGATCATACATTATCAATCTCACATATAGATGAATAAATTGATCCATTATAATAGAATTATTAATTTCAATAATCATGGGATCACAAGATACTGAAATTTTACCTCTATGGTTTTGCGAGTGGTTGGTAATTAATTTTTAACCCTTCTTGAAAGCATAAACTCCTGGGGATTTTTTCCAAAATTTCCCCAATTTTATGAGGATTTTTGTCTTCCCAGACGAGAATTCAAATCATTTTTTTTTTTAGGAGAGCGAATGAGATTAGATACCCCAGTAGTCCTAGCCGTAAACGATGGATGCTGGGCGCTGTGCGTATCGACCCGTGCAGTGCTGTAGCTAACGCGTTAAGTATCCCGCCTGAGGAGTACGTTCGCAAGAATAAAACTCAAAGGAATTGACGGGGGCCCGCACAAGCGGTGACAACACCCCGTATTTTTTATTTTTTTGCGCGTAATTCCCATATTTTGGGCGTTTATTATATACATGTATGTCTAGATATGGAAACGTTTATTTACATAATCGCCACCAGAAACCTTACAGGATAAGCAAGCACGGGATTATTATAATTATCAGATTATAAAATGAATTATGCGTTGCAACAGCTTCACTCTTTTTATGACCATCCTCCTTTTATGTTCTCTACTACCTAATTCGATCTTCCCTTATTGCTCTCTTAATTTTCTGATTATTTAGGATTCTGCTGATCCGATCCCATCCATCCTCACATTCCAAACATGTCGATGCTCGATTCTTTCTTCAATAAGGGCTTTAAAGCCGCCAAGTGGTAACTCGTCAATTTCTTTGATTTTCGATGTTTTATGGGTTGGGTGATTAGGAATTCGGATAAAGGAAATTATTGTTGTTTTCGTTTTAATTTCTGAATAGTTATTCAAAGTTAAATTTTTTGGGAATTTCGTGCATCGATTTTTTGTATACAGCAAAACTCTGTTGAAATTAACAATACCACGCATAAAGTTGCTGAGGAACAGGAGAGAGATTCAGATTAAGCAAATGCGTCGAGACATTGCCAAGCTTTTAGAGACTGGTCAAGAAGCTACTGCTCGTATTCGGGTATATGTTGTGTATCCACTCTTGAATTTTCGTAATTCAGCAACGGAATTAATGATTACTTATACTGTTTTTCAGGTTGAGCATATCATAAGAGAAGAGAATATGATGGCGGCCCAAGAGATTGTTGAACTCTTCTGCGAGCTTATTTCTGTGCGCCTTCCTATTATTGAAGCCCAAAGGTTTATAGGATTTATGCAAAGAACAACATTTAATCAGTCATATACATCATGATTTGACACTGAAGTAGCTTAATGAAAACTAAGGTTTATAAATTTTGTAGTACTACCCCTTGCAGTTCTTTTTTTGTCTTCGTGACACTTGTGGTAATTGCTCGTTTTATTCTACCTGCTCTGTTAAGCTTGTTGATAGTGATCTCTTCATCTTCATGAATATCTTAATGTTTTGAAGCTTTTTTATTTGCGGCTTATTCTATTCAAATGTTCAATATGGCTAACCTCCATGCAAACCAAACCAAAAATTTCTAATATGAATCCTTAGCTTCAGTTTCTGGTTTCTTTAGTTGCTTACATTTTAGGCCTTCCCTATTCTTCGAAATTAGTTATCTAAAAGGTCGAATATGTTACCAGGGAATGTCCTCTAGACTTAAAAGAAGCAATATCAAGTGTTTGTTTTGCTGCACCAAGGTGTGCCGATCTGCCAGAGTTGCTGCAGGTGCAGATGCTTTTTGCTTCTAAGTATGGAAAAGAGTTTGTATCTGCTGCAACTGAGCTTATGCCAGAATGTGGGGTTAATCGACAGGTTTTGGGAATCTATCTTGTATTTGGACTTAACTGTGGCAGACAATCTTCCGCTTTTGTTCTTCCTGTGACACAAATTCATTTTGCTTAATCTACTGCAGTTAATAGAACTCTTATCAATTCGTGCTCCATCACCTGATGTCAAATTGAAGCTCCTGAAAGAAATTGCTGGAGAGCATGAATTAGATTGGGATCCAGCTGCATCTGAATCTGAGCTTCTGAAAACACATGAAGATTTGTTGGTAAGTAATATTATACAACTTACTTGATTCTTGCTTTCTTCGTCTTTTAAATGAGGCGTCTCTTTCAGAATGGTCCAACGGATTTTGTTTGTGGGTCTAAGTTGCCCCTTCCCGAAGAGAAGCATGATGAAGCATCTGCCAATACTAATGACAGTGCTCACTGTGAACCGCTTGATTCTGATATGGATTTTGACTCATTAGATTTACCTGAAGTCCCTAAGGTGTCATTACGGCCAACCTCAGATGCTTCCCAAGGACCAGAAACGGCCCCTCCAATGCCAGGTTCTCTACAACCTGTCAATGGTCGTGAATCACTAAATCAGCCTGCAACTTCAGAAATTTTGTCACGGAAACCTACATTGGAAAATGAGAATTTTGTTGAAGAAAAGCCGGTGGTTGTCAAGGATGAAGTGCAGGCAACATGCTCTAGTACTGTAGATGTCAAGGAAGAAAAACAATTTGTACCATTCATTTCTTCCTCGTCATTTCCTGAAGATACAACCAGGACACCACCTTCTTTCTCCCGGACAAAAAGTGAAGTCAATGTGGATCTGCATGATGTTTTAGCTGCTGCTCAAGCTGCAGCTGAAACTGCTGAAAAAGCAGCAGTAGCAGCTCGCTCAGCAGCTGCCCTTGCACAGGCCAGGATTGGTGAACTGACCAAGAGTAGTAATGACAAGTTTCCCAGCAGCCACAGTGAGAATCCATTTCATATAGACATTCCAGACCAATCAGCTAGGAATGAAAAGCTGCATTTGTATCATCAACAATCATTTGATGATTCTGATGTTGCGGTGGGCCATCCAACTACCAATAGAGCTGCTGAAGACCATCAGGCTTCACAATTACAAGATCTTCCTTCCTTTGATAATCTCAAAGTGGAATGTGATTCTCCTCACAACGAACATATTACCGAACATGTATCAAGTCACTATCAGCCGCAGAGATTAGCTTCGATGGAGGATGACTCATATTTCTCCTACCCAAATTTGTTTTCCTCGCAGAACTCAAATCTTGGATCCAATGCACAATCTCTGCCTGGTGACTTCCATTCGTCTCGTTAGCTTTTTATCTACTTATATTTGAGCATCAGATGTGTTGAGTGAGCGTATTTCATATTATGTAAATCTGCAAAATTCTCTCCATGTTGATATGTAGATTAATGAGGTCAATAACTGATAATTTGCGAGACTCTATATAATTCTAGTTTAGCTTATATTCTGTGGCTCCGCGTGGTAGATTGTCTACAGAGTTTCGGTGCCAGCTTACAAAAGTAATTTCTTGTGTACAATACCGTTTAATTTAGTAGATGATGAGCACGAGCTTCGCATATTTGTTAAATTGTTCAACGCAAAAAAAAATTAAATTGGAGCCTAAAATGTTCATTAAAATACAAGCTGAATTTAATTTATTAAAGCATTTAAAATTAACCATTAACATTTAAAAATAAATTAAGAAAATTGAATAAAGTCAACTCTTTGTCGATTTCGCGTTATGATAGTGTAGATATAATTAGATTTTTTATTTTTTAATTTGACAAAAGTAGTAGAGGTCGTGTTAAAATTATTTTCATTGTCATTTTAATTCATAATATAATTAATTAATTCATATTATAGGTAAACAAAATTCCTAAATTTTTAAAACTTTAATTTCTAATTCCTCAGTCATCTCTCAATCGACACTAATCAAAGAGTGTAAAATCTTAAGTTGCGCATTTTTACCTAGTAATTAAGCTGAGGAGAAATGAAGTTATTATGCACCAACAAATGATAGTATCAGAAGTAGATTAAAGGCAAACAATTTGGGCAATGATTAGCCATGGAATCCACACTATTGTAACATAGAACATAACTAACCCTAACAAAATCCTTGAAATCACATTTTTTTATTTATTAAAAATTGCCTTTACTATTATTATTAGAACAAATAATAAAACAATCATATAAGGAAGAATTGATCAGTGATAAGCTTAAGAGTCCTCAAGAAGAATCCACGTTATGTGAACTAAATGGGACAACAAAATTATGAGTCATGCAAGTCACTATGTTTATTTCTTTGTTGATTCTTTTACTGTAGGGGTAAGTCAAATAGTTGTTGCAAATAATATTATAGTAGGATTAGTGTGA
>JAOSBO010000003.1:22028149-22038581 GCA_027563915.1 Erythroxylum rotundifolium
GAGGCCCTAGTTTACTCTAATTTCATACTAAAGCTAAGTGCTCTTCCCATTGCTAGCCTTGCTTTTGCATTCCTAGCATAGCTTCTCCTTAATCATTAGGATTTTATCTATGGTCCAAGAGATCTAATTTGCAGGTTTAATTCCCAAAAAACAATTATTCTTCAAATAATAAGAATGTATCTACCTAACCAAGAAAACTACTTATCTGTGAGGATTCTCCTTACTTTTTTTACTAAAAGAAATTCTTTTGTTCATTGAATATGCATGATTCCAAGACTCCTTTCATCTTTAAAGATTCTTAAATAAGTCCATTTGACCTTTTCATAATGTTTCTTTATTGCATCTTCTATCTATAAGAAGATTCTCATCATTTTCCACTACTTTAGTAAGATTCCTTGGTAAAACCAAATGTGGGGACCATTATATGTGCAAATTATTTAGATTTGAGATAATAAGCTATAGCCTTTTAGATTATAAGAGGCTTCTATTATACTAACGTCTAGTTTTCCTTTGTATATCATTAAATAATAGCTAACAATCTTTAAGTATTTGTCTTTTAATGGTAATAAGCACTCCCAAATAAGTGACACATTTCCCATTCCATTAAACAAACTAGGGACGAAAGTCATCATCTTTCTTTGAGTAAATTATGAAGTTCTAGCTAATGGAATCAAATCTTCTAATTGAACAATTCTTAAATTAGTCTTTAAATGGCTCTTAAGCAAGGAGAAGAATGTCTCTTACGCTATATACCACGATGAAAGAACTTTAAGAATGGTTGATAATGGAATCTAGGACTTGTTTCAATCTTGATGCCATGATAATGGAATCTAGGACTTGGTTCAATCTTAAGGCCATGGCCTTAGAGATGATCAATCTTGAGGCCATGACCTTGGAGATGATCTTGTATATCTTGAGGCCATGACCTTGGAGATGATCTTGTAAGTATCAAGTGGTGTAGATTGCATAATGTTTAGTGGGTAGTTTATATATATTTAGTTATTAAATTGGATGCTTAGTGCGTGTTTAGATTAGGATTTTGTTATTTAGTTAAATATTTGTGTTCTGTGTGTTTTTTGGGTTAAAGCACGTGATTGAACTTCAATTTTATGTGTTTGAGGTGTCTTTATATGTTTGCTAGTGTTTCAGGGCAAAAATCGAAGAACGGAGGAGAATTGGAAGAAACCCGAGGCAAAACTTATGATCACGATCGTGACAGAAACGAGATGGAGCTACCATGATAGTGTCCAATTCGCCACAATAGTAACATAAGGTGAAATCAAATGCCATAATTGTGGTAATATAGGCCACGATCGTGGCCTGCATGACAATAGACGCATATGACCTTCCTAATTCAAGTTTTCGAGGGACTTTTCATAACCCCAAAAAAGCCTAGGGTTGCCCAGAATAGAAAAGAGTATATAATGAAAATAAAAGAACCCTAAAAGGAACTCTCCATTTTACCACTTTGGGAACATCTTCAAGAGGAGATAATAATAAGAAAGAGAAGGGAGAAGAGGATAGGGGTTTCGACGTTATTGCCTTCCTGAGTCATCGCGGTCCTTTTCCAAGTGACAATTTCATTCATCTTGTTCTTTCTTTATTGAATGTTTAAGATGGATATGAATATGCTTGTGGATTTGGATTCAATGATGATGTTCTAATTATTTAGAGATTTTGACTTGAATTGATGTAAATCTAATTGTTTTTCTATTATTTTAGATGGATGTTCTAATTGATTGTTGTAGCTTCATGTTTCGGTAATAAATCGAGAGAGTGAATTGAATACGAAATGATTAGGTTGCTTAATGAGAGTTAAATAATCTAATAGATCACACAATTGATCAAATCCATAATTATACAGAGAGAGATCCCGTGTAAGATCCGATTGTTTATTAGAAAGCTTAAGAACTAGTTGGTGTTAGGGTTATTTGTAATTGAGACATTACATGTTCGAAACTAAACTTAATTAGGATTTGTGATTATAACTTAAGAGAGAGTAATCCTCCCTTCGATAGTCTAGAATCAACATCACAATAACATATAAATGGTTAGGTTCGTATTGTTGATAGGAAAAATCCCATCTCTTATAATTCAGTAAATTCTCTTGTGTATTTTCCCATTATCAATTTGGTGTTACCCAAGCTCACTTCTTTTTCATGTTAATTTATGAATTAATTTTCTGTCAATCATATTCTTGTGTTTACTTTCTGTTCTGATTTTATTTTTATTTTATTAATTCCTTAAGCCTTAGATAACTTAAGATTAGATTAGTTCATAACTCCTTGTAGGATCAACACCTCATGTACTACAATTCACGACCTGTGCACTTGTACTATTATGAGTTTAAATAGATTGAAATTTAGCATCATCATATCATAATAAGGTAGAGCCTAAAATCCTTTAAGGCTAAGGGATTAGATGATTTTGGCCTATATCTTATTATGATACTTCATATAAGATCATCTCTAAGCTCATAGCCTCAAGATTGAAACAAGTCCTAAGTTCCATTATCATCAATCATATATGTCTTGTGCTAAGATATTTCAACATTTTCCTTTTTAAAAGAACTCTTATATAGCCTTATTACCCTACTCATTAAAAATACTTCATGACTCCTTAAAGAAAAATATGGTGAATATATTATATCTTGGAGCCTTATTGGGATTAAGGCTATTTGAAGTCTTCTTAATGTCTTATAAATGAAAGGGTTGGTGAGGGTTTATGCTTGTTCCTTAGAGATTAGTTTATGAACGAAGGAGCTAATAACATGTATAGATGAGAAACAATCAATAAAAGACCAAAGTCCTTTAAAAGTAGTTATGAACCTTTTATTTAGCTCTTAGTGTTCATTGATCTTTTCCCCATTATTCCTTATTAAAGTAGTTATCTTATTAGTATTTCTTCTTGACATAATAGCCTTATGGAGGGAGTGTTTCTGCCATATAGAGGAAGTGTTTCTATCACTCGCTTGCTATAATTGGAAACTAAAATTTTGTTTTAGAAGAGAAGTGTCAGAATCTCTAGTGCTATTGTAATATGAAAGGATTGCTTACTATTAGTTCTCTTAAACTAAAAAACTATACTAAGTTAAGTATCAAAGATCTTATTTCAAAACCACCTAACATTGTTTTAATATAAACACCTTAACACTTACCATAGGTTTATTAGTGAATCAGGTTCAGGACAAGCATGAGAAATTAGTAGGTCTACATATACATCAATTAACATCATTGATGAAAATTTGATTAGAAAATTAAAAATTAAGATAAGGATTCCAAAAGATCCCATGTAAAAAGTTCAATAGAAATAGGAGTTCCCACAAACGTTCACTGGCAATGTTATGAAGCCCAAAATATGTAGATGGGGGATGAATTTCACTACCACAACCCTCCAAACAATGATGTGCATTATTTTTTGCCTTATAAGAGTAGATTTAATAAGTGCCAAATAGTCCCATCATTCATCAAATAAAAGTGAGTCATTCGAATTAAGGTAATTACTTAAGGAGATAAACTTATGCTTATTAGGTAATATATAGCAAGCAATTCATAGCCCGACCAAAATTTACTATAATTTATCATAATTGATGTTATAAGAGTCAATTTTTCTAAAATCTTACTATCTACATTTTATAAGGATTACAAAAAGACCCATTGTTGTTACAACTATAGTTAAATTTAGACAATAAAAAATATAATTAGTAAAGTGTAATCATTATATATGTAATTTTTTTAACCTTAAAAATATAATTCTCAAGATTTTTAGAATCTAATAATTTTCACAAAAGTAAACACCATACCTTTAGCCATGATGAAGATATAAGAATCCCTTTGAATTTTAATCAAGATAAACTTTTGATTAAAACAAAATTTTGATTTTTCTCTCTCTTAACTTTTCTTTCTCTCGATGGAATAAAAATGAAATTAAATATTTAGAGAAAGAAAGAAGTTAAAACTCAAATGACACCTTTTACTATTTTTATTTATTTTATACTCCATTAACTTAAATTTAAAAATATTTAATAATGATATCTTTTCAAGGCACTAATAGGATTGAAGCACTTATATAATTAAACCATAAAATATGGGCCACTTAATGGCATCATCTAACATTCTCCTAATTGGTCCATATAACATAATTATGATTTAATATATAGCATAATATGCATATAATAAAAGTCAAATCCTCTTTGTTTTTGTCACAACATTAATTATAATTAAGAAAAAAATAGAGAGGATCAGAGCAATTGTGTTGGGTCCGGGTCTCGGTTCTTTATTTTGTGGTGTCAATGCGCCAAAATTTAAATATTTTTAGAATAAAATTAATTATATACATATATTTATATCAAAATACAAGGATTTAAATTTCTTGGTGGGGGTATAACCAAATATAGTATAAAATAAATTAGACAAGAAAATAACTTACATTGGGTGTTAAATAATTATATAAATAAATAAAATTCATAGAAGGAGCAAAAACAATTACCAAACAATTTAAACAAAATATCATAGAATAAAATTTACATGAAAATGAATTGAATTAGGCGTTAGAAGAAGAATTGGCAACTGAATTAATAAGGTAAAAAAACAAAATAGAAAAGAGCAAAAGTCATAGGCGTGACAAATCTCTCACGCCTGTGAGAGATGTCTAAAAAGAGTCACGCCGGCGTGCGTTTTCATTTCTCACACCCGTGAGACAAAGGGGTAGCGATTGTGTTCCAGTACGATCACAACGAACGGTGAACAGTGGCCGTATTTTTGAGGTTCGTCGCGATTGTCCTCAAGCACGATCGTGACTTTCCTGAAAATTTGGGATTGTTGTGATCGTGCACACTGTTGCGTACATCCAGTTAAAAACGTCATAACTTTTAATCCAGAAGTCTGAAAATTACAAACTTTATATCATTGAAAAGCTAAGGGAAAGATTTACAACTTTTATAAAGACCACTTAGCCTAATTCCACCTAGGCAATTATAGTTTATTCCTTGAAGTTTTAGATCACATTTTTAATCTTTTATTCTCTTATTTTCTCTCATATGTCAGTATACTTTCCTTACAAAATAGAAGACCCAAATCCAACAAAAATAATGCATACAAAACTCCTATTAAAACAATTTACTTAAAGGAAACCCATCAAAAGGTCATCACCCAGCCAATAAACTCATTCTTAGCCATCATGACAACTTAACAGAAAGAAAATTCTGCAAATATATATATATATTTGCAGAATTTTCTTTCTGTTAAGTTGTCATGATGGCTAAGAATGAGTTTATTGGCTGGGTGATGACCTTTTGATGGGTTTCCTTTAAGTAAATTGTTTTAATAGGAGTTTTGTATGCATTATTTTTGTTGGATTTGGGTCTTCTATTTTGTAAGGAAAGTATACTGACATATGAGAGAAAATAAGAGAATAAAAGATTAAAAATGTGATCTAAAACTTCAAGGAATAAACTATAATTGCCTAGGTGGAATTAGGCTAAGTGGTCTTTATAAAAGTTGTAAATCTTTCCCTTAGCTTTTCAATGATATAAAGTTTGTAATTTTCAGACTTCTGGATTAAAAGTTATGACGTTTTTAACTGGATGTACGCAACAGTGTGCACGATCACAACAATCCCAAATTTTCAGGAAAGTCACGATCGTGCTTGAGGACAATCGCGACGAACCTCAAAAATACGGCCACTGTTCACCGTTCGTTGTGATCGTACTGGAACACAATCGCTACCCCTTTGTCTCACGGGTGTGAGAAATGAAAACGCACGCCGGCGTGACTCTTTTTAGACATCTCTCACAGGCGTGAGAGATTTGTCACGCCTATGACTTTTGCTCTTTTCTATTTTGTTTTTTTACCTTATTAATTCAGTTGCCAATTCTTCTTCTAACGCCTAATTCAATTCATTTTCATGTAAATTTTATTCTATGATATTTTGTTTAAATTGTTTGGTAATTGTTTTTGCTCCTTCTATGAATTTTATTTATTTATATAATTATTTAACACCCAATGTAAGTTATTTTCTTGTCTAATTTATTTTATACTATATTTGGTTATACCCCCACCAAGAAATTTAAATCCTTGTATTTTGATATAAATATATGTATATAATTAATTTTATTCTAAAAATATTTAAATTTTGGCGCATTGACACCACAAAATAAAGAACCGAGACCCGGACCCAACACAATTGCTCTGATCCTCTCTATTTTTTTCTTAATTATAATTAATGTTGTGACAAAAACAAAGAGGATTTGACTTTTATTATATGCATATTATGCTATATATTAAATCATAATTATGTTATATGGACCAATTAGGAGAATGTTAGATGATGCCATTAAGTGGCCCATATTTTATGGTTTAATTATATAAGTGCTTCAATCCTATTAGTGCCTTGAAAAGATATCATTATTAAATATTTTTAAATTTAAGTTAATGGAGTATAAAATAAATAAAAATAGTAAAAGGTGTCATTTGAGTTTTAACTTCTTTCTTTCTCTAAATATTTAATTTCATTTTTATTCCATCGAGAGAAAGAAAAGTTAAGAGAGAGAAAAATCAAAATTTTGTTTTAATCAAAAGTTTATCTTGATTAAAATTCAAAGGGATTCTTATATCTTCATCATGGCTAAAGGTATGGTGTTTACTTTTGTGAAAATTATTAGATTCTAAAAATCTTGAGAATTATATTTTTAAGGTTAAAAAAATTACATATATAATGATTACACTTTACTAATTATATTTTTTATTGTCTAAATTTAACTATAGTTGTAACAACAATGGGTCTTTTTGTAATCCTTATAAAATGTAGATAGTAAGATTTTAGAAAAATTGACTCTTATAACATCAATTATGATAAATTATAGTAAATTTTGGTCGGGCTATGAATTGCTTGCTATATATTACCTAATAAGCATAAGTTTATCTCCTTAAGTAATTACCTTAATTCGAATGACTCACTTTTATTTGATGAATGATGGGACTATTTGGCACTTATTAAATCTACTCTTATAAGGCAAAAAATAATGCACATCATTGTTTGGAGGGTTGTGGTAGTGAAATTCATCCCCCATCTACATATTTTGGGCTTCATAACATTGCCAGTGAACGTTTGTGGGAACTCCTATTTCTATTGAACTTTTTACATGGGATCTTTTGGAATCCTTATCTTAATTTTTAATTTTCTAATCAAATTTTCATCAATGATGTTAATTGATGTATATGTAGACCTACTAATTTCTCATGCTTGTCCTGAACCTGATTCACTAATAAACCTATGGTAAGTGTTAAGGTGTTTATATTAAAACAATGTTAGGTGGTTTTGAAATAAGATCTTTGATACTTAACTTAGTATAGTTTTTTAGTTTAAGAGAACTAATAGTAAGCAATCCTTTCATATTACAATAGCACTAGAGATTCTGACACTTCTCTTCTAAAACAAAATTTTAGTTTCCAATTATAGCAAGCGAGTGATAGAAACACTTCCTCTATATGGCAGAAACACTCCCTCCATAAGGCTATTATGTCAAGAAGAAATACTAATAAGATAACTACTTTAATAAGGAATAATGGGGAAAAGATCAATGAACACTAAGAGCTAAATAAAAGGTTCATAACTACTTTTAAAGGACTTTGGTCTTTTATTGATTGTTTCTCATCTATACATGTTATTAGCTCCTTCGTTCATAAACTAATCTCTAAGGAACAAGCATAAACCCTCACCAACCCTTTCATTTATAAGACATTAAGAAGACTTCAAATAGCCTTAATCCCAATAAGGCTCCAAGATATAATATATTCACCATATTTTTCTTTAAGGAGTCATGAAGTATTTTTAATGAGTAGGGTAATAAGGCTATATAAGAGTTCTTTTAAAAAGGAAAATGTTGAAATATCTTAGCACAAGACATATATGATTGATGATAATGGAACTTAGGACTTGTTTCAATCTTGAGGCTATGAGCTTAGAGATGATCTTATATGAAGTATCATAATAAGATATAGGCCAAAATCATCTAATCCCTTAGCCTTAAAGGATTTTAGGCTCTACCTTATTATGATATGATGATGCTAAATTTCAATCTATTTAAACTCATAATAGTACAAGTGCACAGGTCGTGAATTGTAGTACATGAGGTGTTGATCCTACAAGGAGTTATGAACTAATCTAATCTTAAGTTATCTAAGGCTTAAGGAATTAATAAAATAAAAATAAAATCAGAACAGAAAGTAAACACAAGAATATGATTGACAGAAAATTAATTCATAAATTAACATGAAAAAGAAGTGAGCTTGGGTAACACCAAATTGATAATGGGAAAATACACAAGAGAATTTACTGAATTATAAGAGATGGGATTTTTCCTATCAACAATACGAACCTAACCATTTATATGTTATTGTGATGTTGATTCTAGACTATCGAAGGGAGGATTACTCTCTCTTAAGTTATAATCACAAATCCTAATTAAGTTTAGTTTCGAACATGTAATGTCTCAATTACAAATAACCCTAACACCAACTAGTTCTTAAGCTTTCTAATAAACAATCGGATCTTACACGGGATCTCTCTCTGTATAATTATGGATTTGATCAATTGTGTGATCTATTAGATTATTTAACTCTCATTAAGCAACCTAATCATTTCGTATTCAATTCACTCTCTCGATTTATTACCGAAACATGAAGCTACAACAATCAATTAGAACATCCATCTAAAATAATAGAAAAACAATTAGATTTACATCAATTCAAGTCAAAATCTCTAAATAATTAGAACATCATCATTGAATCCAAATCCACAAGCATATTCATATCCATCTTAAACATTCAATAAAGAAAGAACAAGATGAATGAAATTGTCACTTGGAAAAGGACCGCGATGACTCAGGAAGGCAATAACGTCGAAACCCCTATCCTCTTCTCCCTTCTCTTTCTTATTATTATCTCCTCTTGAAGATGTTCCCAAAGTGGTAAAATGGAGAGTTCCTTTTAGGGTTCTTTTATTTTCATTATATACTCTTTTCTATTCTGGGCAACCCTAGGCTTTTTTGGGGTTATGAAAAGTCCCTCGAAAACTTGAATTAGGAAGGTCATATGCGTCTATTGTCATGCAGGCCACGATCGTGGCCTATATTACCACAATTATGGCATTTGATTTCACCTTATGTTACTATTGTGGCGAATTGGACACTATCATGGTAGCTCCATCTCGTTTCTGTCACGATCGTGATCATAAGTTTTGCCTCGGGTTTCTTCCAATTCTCCTCCGTTCTTCGATTTTTGCCCTGAAACACTAGCAAACATATAAAGACACCTCAAACACATAAAATTGAAGTTCAATCACGTGCTTTAACCCAAAAAACACACAGAACACAAATATTTAACTAAATAACAAAATCCTAATCTAAACACGCACTAAGCATCCAATTTAATAACTAAATATATATAAACTACCCACTAAACATTATGCAATCTACACCACTTGATACTTACAAGATCATCTCCAAGGTCATGGCCTCAAGATATACAAGATCATCTCCAAGGTCATGGCCTCAAGATTGATCATCTCTAAGGCCATGGCCTTAAGATTGAACCAAGTCCTAGATTCCATTATCATGGCATCAAGATTGAAACAAGTCCTAGATTCCATTATCAACCATTCTTAAAGTTCTTTCATCGTGGTATATAGCGTAAGAGACATTCTTCTCCTTGCTTAAGAGCCATTTAAAGACTAATTTAAGAATTGTTCAATTAGAAGATTTGATTCCATTAGCTAGAACTTCATAATTTACTCAAAGAAAGATGATGACTTTCGTCCCTAGTTTGTTTAATGGAATGGGAAATGTGTCACTTATTTGGGAGTGCTTATTACCATTAAAAGACAAATACTTAAAGATTGTTAGCTATTATTTAATGATATACAAAGGAAAACTAGACGTTAGTATAATAGAAGCCTCTTATAATCTAAAAGGCTATAGCTTATTATCTCAAATCTAAATAATTTGCACATATAATGGTCCCCACATTTGGTTTTACCAAGGAATCTTACTAAAGTAGTGGAAAATGATGAGAATCTTCTTATAGATAGAAGATGCAATAAAGAAACATTATGAAAAGGTCAAATGGACTTATTTAAGAATCTTTAAAGATGAAAGGAGTCTTGGAATCATGCATATTCAATGAACAAAAGAATTTCTTTTAGTAAAAAAAGTAAGGAGAATCCTCACAGATAAGTAGTTTTCTTGGTTAGGTAGATACATTCTTATTATTTGAAGAATAATTGTTTTTTGGGAATTAAACCTGCAAATTAGATCTCTTGGACCATAGATAAAATCCTAATGATTAAGGAGAAGCTATGCTAGGAATGCAAAAGCAAGGCTAGCAATGGGAAGAGCACTTAGCTTTAGTATGAAATTAGAGTAAACTAGGGCCTC
>JAOSBO010000003.1:22067611-22081390 GCA_027563915.1 Erythroxylum rotundifolium
GAACTTTCTCTATATCTTTCTTATCCTCATCAATAGATGGACTCTGCTCGGATCTTAACTTGAATTGATTACCCAGTAGAGTACATATTGTGTTAACCTTGTCCATGTTGAATCTTTAAAGAACCTTCTTGATGAACTTCTCCTGGGACAAGTAAAATCATAGCTAACATAAGGTATAATTTTGACTACTTCTGGCCTTTTGCTACAATCAAATTACCCTTGGTGATTTTCCAATGACCATTCTTGAAGGACCTTCCAAAGTCATTTTTTTCAAGTTCTCCAATAGAGATAATATTCAACTGTATATCAGGAATATGTCTGGAATTTCTAAGAACTAATATGGGGTCATTACTAGTCTATAAATACATATCACCACTACCAATAGTTTTATTCATACCATCATTACCCATTCTTGCAGGACCATAATCACCAGATCTATAAGAAGAGAAGAAATGTTTGTGTGAAGTAGCATGTATGGTAGCACCTGTGTTAGCTACCCAACCGGTATCTTGGTTGACAACATTAAACATATCAACCTCATTATGCAAAAGAAGATCCTCAATAGTGGTTATGACCTGTTGTATATTATTATCACCATCATCATCATTCTGTTTCTCTTTGCCCTTACTCTTTTTGTTCTCCCTTTTCAGTTTCCTATAGAATTTCTTGACATGCCCTTTTTGAACATAATGATAACATTCAATATTAGAATATTTACCTCAAGACTTTTTTTTCTTCTTTTATCTCTATTCTTAAGAACTTTTCTTTGACCTCTCCCCCTATTTTCTGTAATATAGACTTCTGAATGTGAAGAGGAACCTTGTGCCTTTCTTCTCATCTCTTTATTTAGTACTGCACTCTTAATTGAATCCATAGTCAAGGAAGTTTTAGAACTTGTGGTTGAATTTGTAAGTGAGCTCCTAAAAGTCTCCCACGAATATGATAAAGAACTAAGAAACATCAAAGCCTGCACCTCTTCCTCGAACTTAAGGTCTATACTTGCAAATTGGTTAATGACACCTTGATATAAATTCATGTAATCACACATTGGAGTGCCATCATGGTATCTTAAACACATCAGTTGCTTTATCAAGTACATTTTATTATTCCCTGTCTTGCTAGCATATAATTCTTCTAGCTTTATCCACAATATGTGTGCATGAGTTTCATTAATAATGAGGTCATTGTCATCTACCCATTGTCTAACATTACAACATACTTGCCGATGGATCAAATTCCATTCATCATCACTTTTACTTTTTGGCTTTTCAGAGACAAAGACCGGATATAACAGTCTTTGACAAAGAGTAGATCCTCCATTTTACCTTTCCAAACATGATAATTGGAGTCATTCAAACTCACCATCTTGCCTGTATTACCTTCCATATTTACC
This sequence comes from Erythroxylum rotundifolium, assembly GCA_027563915.1. Lineage (NCBI taxonomy): Eukaryota > Viridiplantae > Streptophyta > Magnoliopsida > Malpighiales > Erythroxylaceae > Erythroxylum > Erythroxylum rotundifolium. The sequence continues at coordinate 22,069,005 of JAOSBO010000003.1, forward strand.
ACAAGATAATAAACCAACCCGAAACTAAGAGCTCTAGTACCAGTATGATGGGAAAAATGCCAATTGATGCAACAGAAGTGGCCTGCCAATCAGTCAATGCAATAGCAATGTGTTATACCCAACCCCAGATTTAAATTAATTTTTCCTACTTGTGTAAACCTTTACGAAATAATCAGGCAATAAAATAATCTAATACAACACACAATAAAATCAACATCACAATGTAAGTGAGAAACTTCCTCGATTTGAGGAGTAAAATCATGAGATTGAAGTCTAGGCAGTATCTCCACTATCAATAAATAAAGAGGTACAATAGCAAGTGCTCTTTAGTATCCCACTAGAGGCAGCAATAATAACATCAAGAATACATCAATTCTTGGTAATAACATTAATAACAACAATAAGAGAAATAGACAAGAGAGCTTGCAAAATCATCCGAAATTATGCTCTCCAAAACAACCTGAGTAGATCACTAAAACAGTCTTTAGACAACAAACCAACCGTTGGATATCAAGATCAACGTGTCCTCTACCAGCTGTTAAAGTTTGAGCCCAATTGAACCATGTTTCACCATCCAATAGCGAGCTTGATCAAAACTATTGAATACTAGAATTTTGGGATCCCAAAAGGCAACCCAACTTTAACCACGAATCGCCAAAAAGTCAGAACTCTGATTAAGATTATGATCATTGGATATGAACAACCACCAGTTTAGAGTAAGCCTTTAAATTTTAAACTCTATCAAACCAAAAATGACCATTAGATCAAGAACTTAATCCAACTGTTTAAAACTCTCTCTCACACTCGCTACTGTTTACTATTTAAAAGTCTCTCTCACACTTGCTAGTATTTTTCTTCTTCAACTCTCTCACTTTTGCTTTAGTAAATTACATGATGCAATCCCACAAAATTTGCTCACTCCCTCTCTCTGTTTATATAGCAAAGGAAAAAAGAAGACAAAAATTAAATTCAAACAATTTGACAAACTCACCAAACAAATAATCACCCAAAGATTTTGTTTTCTCAATTATGGAGGCTGCAATAAATATGGAGGGTTGACTAACACTTTTCATGTAAGTAAATAGAGCAAGATTATTTTTACGTTCTACTATAAGTTTAGAAAAGTACTTAAGTAAATAGATCAAAGTTCTATTGTCATACTAAGCATATGTACCATACATTGACATGGAATGCCGACCTTTCTAAATGATTTATGATCAAGGATATTAAAATTTAATAGGAAAGAAATAATTAACTTGTAATTTTTGTTTTGAACTTTACAAATAAGGTGTGAACACGTGCATTTAACATCGTAACTTTTTTCCAAACATGCTTAATGTCATTACCGAGTCTTAGATATAAATAAACTTCATAGGTTTTTAGGATTCAAATTAAATAGAATAATAACTTAAAAGAATGGTTTAGTTACTATTAGTAAATCTTCAAGAAAGAAAAGACTATTAAATGTGAAGGAATAAACTTATTTTCGATCGCATCTTTTTTCTTTTTTATTTTTAATTTTGTAGGCCTGGACAAGTGGTCATTTGAGAACTGCATATCATCGACAGTTTCTCAGCATTCTCGTTAGGGACTGTCTATGGATCGAGAAAGAAAATCTATAGGCACATTTTCTTAAACTTCTTTCCATAGATAAAATCTAGAAGAAAGAAAAAGTAATTTACAATGAAGATATTCTGAATAAAATAGAGAGTTAATACGGAGATTTACTATCACTCAAATAGCCAAATCAGGTCCATATAAAAAAATTAATACAAAGAGAAAGGAATACTAGAAACGCTTATTTAGTTGCGAATGAGAAGTGGTAGTGAGACAACGACAAGAAGGTTGAAAGTAAGATGATTGTAAGGGAGATGGAACGGGGGTGGTCATGATCAAAAACAAAATATTTTCAATTTCATTTTGATATTATGTCGGTATTTATTATATAGGACATTACTCACCAAAATATCTAGTATAGTTTGAAAATGGTTACTGGCATAGTGAATTTTTATATTTTTATCGTTTTTTTACTAGTACAATTTTCTTAATAATTCCTTTTATTTTCCTATTTATCATACAATATATGAATCTCTAATTACTAAAAGGAGAAGATATTTGTTTTGTTTCTCACGAGGTATCCTAGGCGGGTCCCAACTATAGAAAGACACCTTTAAGCCATTCACACTTAGACTAATCCCCGTTCAAACCGAGTAGGTCCTTTGCGAGACGCAAAGTTTTGGCCCCAAGTTTTAAACGGCTGCATACACGAGGAGGGTTAAAAGGAGAAGATATTAATAGTAAGTCTTACTATTTATGTTAAAGAAAAGTAAAATACCTGACTAAAAATTTCTCTATAAGGCTATTACAGGCATCAACCATGACTTAGGTTTATCTCTAGGATACAACTTTAATAAAATCACATTCTTTAAGGCGCCATTAATATTGAAAGTTTCAGAAATTTTAAAAAATTTGGCAATGTTTGCATTTAAGTCCTCATTCGATACGCCATCAAACTGCATAAGTTTTTAAATTATCTGAATCATAATAGGTTGATCCTAAAATTATTAACATCTACTATTAGCCTAATAATGCTAGACTATATCTAAATGAGCGATGATCTAACATAGCTCCCATAGTTTTATGTCCCTCTTATCCTGCCATTGTGTTTGGTAGTTGTAACCTTAAAACTTATAAATTTCTCTTCCTTCAATTTTGAAACCAGGTCTTTTCAATTTTTGAATATGAATCAAGAAGTTTTTTGGGACTATTCTTAGTTACAAAACTAAAGTATCTAAATCTTGAAATTCAGCCAACAAATAAAAGATCATAAAAAAGTTCTAAAACAAATAAAATTAATTAAATTAATAAAAATAATGCATTCTTAATATTTTAGTCTCCAATTTCCAAAAACTTGATTTTGATATATATCTTATCAAAATAAAAATAAAGATTGCTAAACAAGTACACCTATCTTTCCTACAATAAAGCTTAATGAGTACGAGTTTTGATCCTACAAGAACTATAAGTACTAGCTATCTTTTAATTATCTAATCAAACAAAACAAATGATTGATTTTAAAAATATAATTAACTAAAATAAAAATTCAATCTAAATTAACTAACTAAAGTAATAGACAAAAATAAAGCAATCGAAGATAAATAAGATACAGATAAGAATTCCCTTAAAATCTTCTTATGTGTAGATTTATCTTATTTCAATGATGAATCCTAGTTTTTTAGATCGATAAAAATTCCAAAAATATAATCATATATATTTTTAGATATATCAACTTATGCTTAAGCTGGTTGATTAAAATATCTTTCTAATTAAAACTCTAGGAACTTATTGTATAACTTTCCTCAATAGATTATACTAGAACTAGAAAATTAATGTGGACTTACCTCTATTATTTCATATAATTCCAATGATTTTTTACCTTGATCTTTCCAAACATATAATTTCTTAATCTCTATCTATGAAATCTAAAATTGAATCACAATGTAGCATATTTCAATTTAATTGTCATGTATAATTTCAAAAGATAACTTCTTTTATTAAATAAAAGAATCAATCCATCAATAGGTTTAAGGGTTCATTCCATTTAAGTCTATTCCAACTTAGTTCATACTAAGAATAAGAAACCCAAAACAATTATAAAAAAAAGACACAGAATTTTCGTGAATTCTTAAAATCTTGTTATTTCATTTAATATTGATATAATCCCCTTTTTGTCTCCAGAGTGACTTATTTCTTGTCCCAAGATGCCTTAGTTTGAATCTTAATGATTTTTCTCTTCTTCTGCTTAATTCTTTAAGCTTTTTTTTATTCTTTACAAAACCCTGAAAATTCAAAGACTTTTATCCTTCTTCAAAACTAAATAAATCCTAATTTATGTAAAAATTATCACTATTATGGGTTGCCAACATGAATACTTAGAAATAAAGGTTTAAAGGTTATGAAAGTGTTTAGGTCGTATTCCTACATGTGGTAAGTTCTTTATGAAGCATAATGAACTATTAGCCTAAACAAGATAGAAAATTGGGTTATGTTTAAACCGTTTTTTGAATATAGGTGGATATCCAATCTATGTTCATCCAAATTTATGATAAAAATTTTCCAGTTTTTCTCCAGCTTGCTCTAATTAATTCCTTCTTTTTTAAGTTATATTAAATACCAACTCCTATAAAAGTCATCTAAATATAAGTAAAATACTCTCAAAATCATGCTAAATAGTAACCTAAATTAACACTTTTCCAATATACATAAAAACTCCAACATGTAAGTGCCATCAATGTTAATTATGTTTTTAATTATTAACAATATCATTTATGATTGTTTTAGTTCAAGATAATATAATGGAGTCCACATATATGACTCTATGATGCAAAGCTTATTATTATATGATACGTATTTATTGGTATGATTGGGCTAATAAGCCCATATATCTATTATTTTTAGTGATATGGGCTAATCCATATTAGCTAATGAAAAATTTGTGTGACCGTGAAAAATTGAATGTGTTTTCGTCATCCTGTTTACCATTGTAGCCATGCTTGCTTGCTCCCACCCCTCTCTATAAACCAGCCATGTCTCCCATTTTACTCCCTGTTGCCATTAACCTCCTTCATCTTCATCCTTCACCACATCACTGATTCCTGTTCTTCCTTCTCTTTATTCTTGCATATCCCTTCTTTTGCTCCTGCAAGGTGACCCCTGAACCTCACCCGTCCTCCAGTCTTCATTCCAGCCCTCAATCATTCCCCAACCTAGCCCTCAACTCCCCATCCTTTACTCTCTCTTTTGTCTACATACACCCTCCTTCTCTCCACAGATTTCTGCTCTATCGCTTTAGCTGCTAGGGTATTTTCACCATTCTACTAGTACCTTCCCTCTTTTGGAAACTAATTTTCAAATTTCTTTTCTGACACTGCTCAACCTTCCTTTTCCCTTGCTGTCAACCATAACTGACCATCTATTGTCTTAAGCCTCACCCACTGAAATTCTATCCCTACCCTCCCAGACCTTGGCTGCCCCTAAGCTCCCTAAAAAGGGTGCATCATCTTCCTCAAATCTCAAGAGGAACTAGAAGCAAGTAATAGTTGATGATGGTGACACTGCCCTTCACTACTCCCTTTCGAAAGAAGACCATTTCAGATTCATTGTTGCACCTGATATGGAAGTCCTACAAGAAGGTGCATTTTCATGGGAGTTTTCTGTAGTAGGCTTCTTTTTGGAGAGAAGGCCACCTTTTCCGATGCTGCAAAAATAGGCAACGAATCATTGGTAGAATAAAGATCTCTTAGAGATATTGCTAGTAGATAAAAACCTAGCTTTATTTACCTTTTCCTCTAAACCTAGCTTTATTTACCTTTTCCTCTAAAGCGCAGGCACTTAAAGTGAGGAATCTTCCCTTGTTTCCCCAAAGTTGACAACTGGGCTTCCAACCAGAAACATAAAAGTTGAAGTCAGTACCGTTGTGGGTTAATCTATATAATGTTCCTTTGGAATATTGGACTATCAAAGGTCTTAATATGATAGCAAGTTTTTTAGCGCAACCACTATGCATGGATGAGAACATTGTAAAAAAGAAAAGGCTAGGCTATGCTCGATTGTGAATTACTATGGATATTTCTAGGGATTTGCCAGAACATAACTCATCTTGATGTTAGGATTTAATGTTCATTATATGAAGATATCATTGGAAGCCTTCTTTAAAGCTACAAGGGAAAAGATGGCTACCAACAGGGAAAAGGTTTAAGGAAGGGAGCTATAAGGAATTAATGGGACTTTATCTATGTGATAATGAAGGATCTGGTGTGCAAGAAACATGCCAACATGGGACTCAAGAAGAGATAGTCATGAATGAAAAAAAACCAGATGGCTAAAGCTGGTAATGAGGAGTTGGGAACTATCCAAAATGTTGCAGCATTTACAATATTGAATGAAAAAAATCAGATGGTTAAAGCTAGTAACGAGGAGTTAGGAACTATCAAAATGTTGTAGAAATTACTAACTTAGATGAAGAAATCCAGCAAAAGCTAAATCTTGCTATTAGTAGTATAAAAAAAGTTTCTAAGGAAGGCAAGATAATGGTAATGAAGGGAAGAAAAAGGGATGATATGGAGGCAACCTCATCTTTTTGAACTTCAACTACTGCAGAAGAGAGAGAGAATGTAGAACAATTCAATAGTGTTAAAAGGAGGAATGATATGAGGAGTAAAGGCCAAAGCTCCAAACCCCTTGTACCATGATAGTAGTATGGAATGTCAAGGGACTTAATTGGCCCAAAAAACTCTTTTCCTTAAAAGATTTTTTGGCTGAGGAAAACATTTTGGTTTTTCCTATTTTGAAAACAAAAATTTGGTCGGAGAATCTCAAGAATCTTAAAAGCTAGGAAATAAGTGGCAATTCCACTTTTGGCAGAATTATTATTGGGTTTGATACTCGAATAGTAGATATTCAAGTGTTGGAAGTCAAGATGCCGGTTATGCACATGAAATGGCAATTTGTGGACAATAATTTTTCCTTTTTTGCATCAGTAGTATACTAGTTAAACCATGAGTTTCAAAGAAACGAGCTTTATGCAAGTTTACTGAGGTTCCAAGGAAGGGTGACAGTTCCTTGGCTCATTTCGGGAGATTTTAATTATCCTCTTTATAGAAGGGAGGCAGAAGGTCATTATTCCTTAAGAAATTACTCTATTGATTTCAAGGAATGCATTGATCAGTTAGGAGTCTGAGACCTTAAGGCTACTGGACCTTTTTACTCCTGAAGTAATAAACAGTCTAATGGTTAGGCACTTAGAAAAAAGCCTGATCGTGTTATGGTCAACCAAGCATGGCACTAGCATTTCCTAGAAAGTGAAGCCTCCTTCCTAGACCTTATGATTTTGGACCATACCCTAATGTTAGCAGGGATCTATTCTTAAAGGTGAAGCGTTGCCATCCATTTAGATCTAACAACTATTTAGTGAAGGTAGAGGGGTTTCATAATTGTGTTAGGGAAGGTGCAATAGCTACTATAAATGTAACTCTTCAATTCTAATGTATTAATTCAGAAGCTGAAACTAATTAGAGATGCCTTAAAGATTCTAAAGAACTAGACTAGGGAGAGCACTTTACGGGCTATATCAGCGTCTAGAGAAAAACTTTCCTAACTCCAGAATAATCTCTCCCACAATCCAGGGGATATACTCCTATTATCTTAAGAGAAAGTAGCCTTGTCTACCTATTTGCAAACCCTAAACAATCATGCCAGTATTATGGAACAAAGGGCTAGGGTGAACTGGCTTAAGGAAGGAGACAAGAATCCTAAATTCTTCTTTAGCTCAATTATTTCCAAGGAGAATTACAATTCTATAGAAATCACTTTACCAAATAAGAGGAAGTTAAGTAAGCATGAGGATTCGTTGAAAGAAGCTAAGAATTTCTTCAAAGATTTATATGTCTCTCGGAATGTATCTATGAATATACAATACTTGGACACAATTATTCATAATAGACTCTTAAATGAAGAGAAGACCTTATTAACTAGAGCAGTGGAAGATACAAAGATAGAAGGGGTAGTCTTCCAAATGAATCCTAAAAAGCTTCTAGACCTGATGGATTTAATGGTTTCTTTTATTAGAAAGTATGGACTGAGGTTGAACCTATAGTGAAAGCAGCTATTAAAGAGTTGTTTTCTTCAGGAACTCTTCTAAAGGAGATCGACAAAACCTACCTTTGCTTAGTTCCTAAACTAAGAAATCCAGTAACCTTAGAGGACCATAAACCTATTACGTGTTCTAACTTCATCTATAAAGTGATGGCAAAGATTATGGACTATAGATTGAAATCTGTTTTGGGGTCTTTGATTATTGATAATCAAATTGCTTTCCTACAGGGAAAACAAATAGGGGATAACATCTCCATTGTACAAGAATTGCTTACAAGTTACTCGAGGAAGAAATCCCTGAAGAATTGTACTTTCAAGATTGACTTTAAGAAGAATTTTGACAGTGTAGAATGGAACTTTATGTTGAGACTGCTAGAAGTAATGGGGTTTTCAAAGGTGTTCATTATATGGGTAGAAGCTTACGTAACTTCCCCATCCTATGTTGTACTGGTTAATGGATCTCCTACAAAAATCCTTTATTGGCATAGAGGTTTCAGACAAGGAGACCCTATGTCTCCCTATTTGTTCATATTATGTATGGAAGCTCTAGCTTATCTCTTAAAGTATAACACTGCTAGAGGTTCAGGTTTTAAACATCACAGCCGATGCAAGACAGTTTCTTTGGTAAATCTTTGTTTTCCAGATGATCTTTTCCTATTCTTTAAGGCTGATGACACTTCTATCAAACTCCTGGTAACTTCTTTGAATTTATTTAGCTCAATTTTTAGCCTCATTATCAACTATAACAAGAGTCATTTTGTTCCCTCTAAAAGTGCTGATCACTTGGAAGGTTTAGTTTCCTCCTTATCTGGTATGCTAAGGAATCATATTCCTCTATGCTATCTAGGTTTGCCAATTACTTCTAGAAGGATTCAATTTTAGGAATGCAACCCACTCATTCAAAAAATTCAAAAGAGATTGTCCTCTTGGACCAACCATGCTCTATCATTTAGGGGAAGGTTACAGTTGGTAAACTCTATACTCAACTTTATGCACACCTATTGGTCCTCAAATATGGTGCTAGCAAGGGGAGTAATCAAATCAATAGAGAAGCTTATGAGGAACTTTCTATGGGTAGGAGGTGGTTCGAATAAGGGGTATGCTCAGGTTAAATGGGCCGATGTATGCAGACCTAAAAGGGAGGGAGGACTTGGAATTATTCCTATAAAGTTGTCTAATAAGGCTCTCTTGATGGAGAAATTCTGGTCTATACTGCAAGGGGACAATATCCTATAGGTAAAATGGCTTCATACATATGTCCTAAAAGGTCAAAGCATATGGTCTATTAACCCTAAATCCTCCTAATCTTGGTTTCTTTCTCAATTACTGAAGATAAAGGAGAATTTGAGTTTTGAAATCTAATGCAAGGTAGGGAATGGAGAGAAGGCTAGTTTTTGGTTAGATAATTTATCAGGAAATGATCTCTTAATATCTAATCAAATTATAGTTCAGCTATTAAGTCATCTACCTTTACATGCAAAAGTAAAGGATTTTATCAGGGAAGGTCAATGGGAGGAATTTTCGGCAGGAATTCTACAACCTACCTACCCTCCTAACCTATCAACTCCTAATCAATACATTTGGAGAAACCACTCACAAGGTATTTTCACAACAAAAATTGTAAGGAATGGTTATTTCAGAGGAATACCAAGGTGGAATGGTATTAAGTTATTTGGCATAAAGAGTTAAGGCCTACCCATTCAGTCATCCTATGGCTTAATATTTTAAACAAACTCAGCACTATGGATAGACTCTCCTTTCTGGAGTCTAGAATTGAATACGTCCTTCGTAATATAGGATAAGAATGTAAGGATCATCTATTTTTCGAGTGCCCTTACTGGAAGACATTTGGTATTGGGTAAAACACAAATGTCTATGGTTCCTAACCTCTTTTCACACTGATTATGCAGTGGTTCAGCAGGCTAAAGTTAGATTCTTAGGCTAATTCTCTTATCAACCTAATTTCCTTTGTGACATGCATTAAGGAGATATAGGCAGAAAGAAACATGTGAAGATTTCAAACTACCAGTAGAAATTCTCATCAAGTCAGAGAGTGCATCTTTGATAAATTTAAAGAACAATTATCTCCTTTAACTCTATCAAAGATTGCTCATCCTAGCTTGCAATATAAAGGAGATTATAGACATACATACATGCAGAGGAAAAGGAAATAGGGTAACATACATGGACAATAGAACACAGTCTAACTTAACTTCTTTAATTAAGGTAAAGAAAAGTCTTTGGGGCTTGGAAAAGTGGTAAGAATTAGTTACCTGTTGGAAATGTCGTGGCTTCTTAGAAAAGCTTCTTCTTAGTCAAGTTTGGCTTGAAGAATCCCAGTCCCTGATATTGACATATAGTTATTTTGTGTAAACCATACTTATAAAGGAGGGTTCTATACCGAATTGTCTTACTTGGGTAGAAGACTTTCCCTCCTAGTCTTCATCACAGCCCCAGAGTAGTGTCTGTTAAGAACGGAAACAACAAAAATGTTATGCCCTAATCGCGATAAGACATCGCTGCATGAAGTAGAGAATATTAAATGTGCAATGATCTCCTTGACGTTAATCTAAGTGTGAAAGTATTCCATAAAGATAAGAAGAGAGCCACTAAACCTCAGCGTTTTGCCATCACCGTTACCTTTCCTCCCAAATCGAGAAGCTTCTAAAAGTTAACGAGAAAGGGGGATTGGTTTTACCCTTAGTGACTATATTTTGTTATTTTTCTGTACATCATCGTCTAGTCCCTAGTGTAGCGTTTTAAGAGGGCTACCTCATGTAATCATCCATATTTGTCTATACGTCATCATTTTTTTAACGACCTTATGTAAACATCCACATTTTTTTCAATGCAATATAATTACTCAAAAAAATTTGTGTCATCTAAGGCTGGTAGTAACATGTATGAAAAGCATTTTTATAAGGATTCTTATATATAATAAATAAAGATAAGGATGGTCCTCATCCTCGTTAGATATTACTTATCACAAAACATTTATTTACATATAACTAAATACTATGATGGAGATCTATCAAAATTGTAACTCTCTATAAGACCTTCTTTTTGGTGTTTAATTGTCACATATATTACACAACTTCTACAATATGATGGTGGCATGTTTCAAAAAGGTGTTAATGAAAAAAAGTTGTCCCAAAAATTAGCTAAGACACCAAAATGTTGGAAAGGAGCCTAAGTTATCATTTTGGAGAAATGCAGCCACATTTGAAATTAAGTTGATTGAGGTAGTATGACAACTAATACTTCAATTCCAAGATGGGCTAAAGCAAATTTCAGCTCTTGGCTATAACAATTACTTTTCGATAATTATGTCAATTAGGTAGGTTAATTGGTTATGTTAGTTGGTTATTACTTGTCCTAATTTGCTAATTGGAAAAGGTTGTATTCTTTTTTTTTTTTGCTTTAAACATTTGTAGATACTTATTTGGATAAGTTTAGGATCATAATATTCATAATAGTTGGTGGAAAACTACCATTAACTTCTCCAACTGTTGACTTTTCTATATGTGTAGCTTAAAAAAGAGTTAATTTTACCCCATCTCATGTAATATTTGTTATGATACATCAATAGCTGTTTCATTCTTATTTATGTTCTAAGTTCATTTTATTTCTTGCTGAAATGCATCCCAGGAGTAAATATCTAGAATGAATTCATTAAGATATCCTAAAGAAATACTTCAATACCCTACCATTTGTTCAATAAAATGATTAAGTGCCAAAAGGTGTTTAATAGAATTACTAGATGAAGTGCTCATAAGCTATTTGTTGAAATTTTGCTGAGAGCTTAACATACTCTTCACACGACAATTAATACATTTTTCTACCCTTCACACGACAATTAATTAAGTGATAGAGCATTTATACTGAATAAACATTCAACACTTTGATATTGTGATCTATGCAAGATTAATAAATTCATGTGTCAACATGCTTAATCAATTAGTTGTATATCTAGTTAAACTTCAACCTGTATCACAAGCTTATTACAATCGATTGCTTTTATGTGTATTTTTAATATTATCCACTATCAATTTATAGTCTTAATAATACTTCCATCAAAAAAAACAAGAAAAATAAATTTAAAGTAATTATTGAGAAATTTTAAATTCATTTAGGAAGAAAAACTAATTCTTCTATAAAAATGAAAAAAGTATAAAATTTAAAGATGCTAAACCATGGTTTTACTTAGGCTAGAGCTCAAGCCTAAGTCGATCTGGGCCAAGTTATTTTTTTAATTGAAAATGTTCCTCATGTTTGGCCTAGATTCCACTATCTTCTCTAGTTTTAATTCTTCACCTTGCAGAAATTGATTAACAATCATTGTAAACGAATAGAGTAATGCTAGTAGCTATAAGTTTTTAAAGATATTTTTTTAGCACTTGTGATTTGTACAAAATAAATAGAAGGGCCTGAAATCCTCTCCAAAAATTATTAGATTTTTATATCCAAATAAGATCTAATTGTTCAATTTCACAAATTATATCATCATATTTCTCCTACATTTTAAAATAGAGTATATGTGAAAAGGGATATTTCATCCTAAATTTAAGGGATGTCTGATAGTCCGATAGTCAGTCTACTTCCATCAACTGACTGGTGGGAGTGAGAAATTTGGGATATGTTTGGTTTTTCTTCCATCAATCATCCGAATCTACATCGTATATCATCATATTATGGTTTCAAGGGTCATCCACTATGAAAAGACCTTCCTCTTA
>JAOSBO010000003.1:22093866-22107050 GCA_027563915.1 Erythroxylum rotundifolium
CAATGTCATATTATGTCAATCATGCTTTTTCTTTTTAGGGCATGGTATCAAGCTGTATGTGTCCTATCTCTCATTTTCATTCTTGTTACCTTCACTAGATAAAGGGATATTTGGATATAAAAAAAGGTGTGTTTATCACAATGTCATCTCCCCCTTAACAAGAAAAGCTTAAAGCTACCTTGGGCAACAAAATATCTATATCAAAGGTATGTTGATGTTGTTTAGCATAATTAAAGTAATCAATTACATTATTTTCATCCAAATACATCCTTAAGTAAAATTCTAATCTAACAACAATGTGGTACGTGAAACATCAATTGGTGTTGTTTATAGGAACTTACAAAAAAAGTTATATTAGCTATTTTCATATATATAAGTAGAAGAAAAGTAAAAAAGACTTCATAGCCACAAAAATTACTATTTCAAAAGCTCATGACAGATTTTTATACAATAATAAGAGCAAGTTCGAGCGAAACAATTAGTATGAGTAAGGAACATTATAAGCCTTGGAGACTGTCCTCCAAGTCAATAATATGATCAACTTTAAGGTGCCCCTAATAGAAAAATATTTTACACTTAGAGCAACCTTTAATATGAAGGCCACAAAAATCTTATATCTTAATACTTCCATAAAGACCATAGCCTACACGAAATTTCAATAATGGCATCAACCTATGTGGAAGTCCTTATTAATGTATAAGGCTTCCAACTTTCAAAAGGCACAAAATAGGGCTAGAGGTATATTAACTTCGAAGAAGTAAGGAGGTCTCTAGATAGACCAAACCATTAGTGATCACAAAGATAATATGAGACAAGTAGGCGATGAAGTGCTTGTACAGTAGATTATGAGAAAAAAAGGAAATGATACCTTAGAATGTGATAGAAGTAACCAAATTAGTTTGTTTAAAAGTAAGCCTACCACCTTTAAGTACATTTAGTAGAAGGACATTGCTAGATTGCTCAAGCCTCTCACCAATGCCCATAAAAGGAAAATCACAAATAAATTATATATACTAGTTCTAGAGGGATCATAGGTATGAAATTAAAGGCTATAAAGAATTAAAGAAAAAAGGTGAGCATTTTTTCTAACAATTACAAATAGGACAATTATAAATCTTACAAATAACAATGCATAGATGATTTAATATCTTAAGTGAAGAAGGAGAGCAATAAAAAAGTAGGTAATTTATTAGTCATATGCATCAAGCCTCTATATTTTGGGAGTTGTTTTATCTTTATCATATTTATAAAGCTACTAACATAGGATTCATTAAAGATTGTGGTGTCATAACATAATTATGGGAAGTGACTTAAAATAGAGTGTCTCATAAATTAACATCTATGAAAATTTGTTACAAATTGATAAGTCTCGTTAACAAGTTTACCACAAAAAACCATAGAAGATATAGTCTATGTATTTTTAATGTGGAGGTAGTAGCTTTTTGAAACTCGAACAATGAAGTAATAGTAATGATAAATACGATACATCAAAATTTTAACTAAAGAAGATCTTTATTGATAATGGTAGCTCAACAAATATCTTATTCTATAATGATATTGCAATGGACTTAACTCCTACTTAAATCATTTGCTTCAAATTCTTTCAGTGGATTTGGGGGAGGATAGACAATTGTGAAAGGAAAGGAATCACTCTAACTAAAATTAGTAATAAGTTTAAAGAAGGTAAAAAAGTGTGACAAATTTTTTACTATAAAATGACCTATAACTTCCAATTTTATCTTAGGAAAGTCTTCATTATGCCTTTCTAGAGTTGCAATATGCATTTATAAGCTAATTATGAAGTACCTCAAATATTATAGAGTAATAAAAGTTAAAGGCAACATCATTATTGCTAGCTAAGATACATAACCTTCCTCATAATTGATTAAAATGCATTTCTCCTTATAAGAAATCAAGATATGGAAGATTAAGACTTAAAAATTGAGAGGGGAAACAACCAAGAAATATTAAAAATCACAAACAAAGACCTAATAAGTTAGCACATATCTAGGGTTGGTGAATGCAAGAATCTTTAAGAGAGGGATGCTATTAGGGCATTACTAACTAATTTTAAAGGTATATTTTCATAAGGGGTCTTATAAATATATTATGAATTGATCCCTTGGTGATTATGAATAATAATCTTTAAGAGAGGGTGAGCCTTGGAGTAATTGGTAAAGTTGCTCCTTTGTTATCAGAAGGTCACAGATTCGAGTTACGAAAACAACCTCTTTGTAAAAAATATAAGGGGAAGGCTATGTACATTGATGATCCTCCATCAACCATCGCAAACTAAGGAGCCTTGTGTACTGGGGTATGTTGACTTTTCAACTTTTTTATTATATATAATATAATAATCAACCTTAAGTTCAAAATAGTGAACTGAAAAAAAGTCTTTAATTTCTAAAGGCAAAGTGCTATAGATAATAAAGTGCATTAGTTGCAGTAGGGTCACTTTATTAGCGAAATATAATACCCTAGCTAGCTAGTTAATTCAGTGCTCGTGAAAAAAACTAAACAAAAAATAGATGATGTTTGTTAAATCTATAAATCTAAATAGGATATAACCTAAATATACTTTTTCTCAAAAAAAATTATCAATTGATGGATGTTAATTTGATCTATTATTGGCTCAACTTTATGGACTTGTCTTTAAGATATAACTAGATTTGCATATGTGCAGGTGATTGTGAGCACTCTACATTTATAATTCATAGTGGTACATACTATTACTAGTAATAACATTCCAGTTGAAGAGTACTAGGACTACCTACC
Organism: Erythroxylum rotundifolium; assembly: GCA_027563915.1. Taxonomy (NCBI): domain Eukaryota; kingdom Viridiplantae; phylum Streptophyta; class Magnoliopsida; order Malpighiales; family Erythroxylaceae; genus Erythroxylum; species Erythroxylum rotundifolium. The sequence continues at coordinate 22,096,642 of JAOSBO010000003.1, forward strand.
GACATTTGACGAACAAAATTTTTAAAACCTAGGTAGGGAAGAACACAGAGACCTACATAGTTGAAATGATAGTCAAGAAAAAGGAGGATGAAGTTCACTAGGAAGACATATGTAAGTGTTTTGACAATATTTTGATACTTTGAGAAGGTATAATAACAGATTGAATCCTAAAAAGTACACATTTAATGTTTTTACTGGAAAGGTTTTAGATTCATGGTAAACATTGAAGTCCTAAAATTTCCTCTACTAGAAAAATAAACTTATAATAAAACAAATTATGTTATATTAAGAGAACTTCATAATCATTTATGATAGAAGCAGAAACATGAATATGTAAATGCAAATGAATAAACAAAAACATACGAGAATAATTTTAAAACACAATAAAATAAAATTTTCTCATTTTTTAAAAACAAATATTGAAAATGAAAACAAAAAGGTAGGTCATTGATATTCAATTTTTAATATTTAAAAAAATCCTAATTCAATCTTAGCATAAACTATTTAAGCAAAATTTAAAAGAATATTTTGAACCTCAAGAATTATAATAAAATATAGACAAGACACTAATATTTTACAATGTTTAAAAATCACCCTAATGTTATAATAACCATCATATATATCTAACTTGAAATTGATGGATCCTCAAATTACAATTAGGGTTTTGTTAATTTCAACTCACTTAGATATGCTAATGTGTATAGGGAGACCTATCACTACAAAATTATGCCTAATTACACTAGTGGGCCTCCACTAATAGGCTTAATCTTAACAGGAGATATTAGGAGTTTTTTTCCCAGTTTTTTGATCTATTTTTGATATGTGTCACTTGCTAGTTAATTGATTTTTTTACATTATCCTAATATAAGATTACAAGTTAGAAATTTTATTGTTTCATACTAGTTTAGTGATAAATAAAGGTCAATCACACTAGGAATAACATAATATCTAAGTATAATATTACTATTACTATGTAATAAATAACAAAGGGATATATCTTATTTAAAATAAATTAAATTAAACTAAAAAGATTTAAATTCAATTAGAAACAAACCAAACACACACTCCTCATCACTAACATCTTCCAAGTTGGGCACTTTATCTCTTGTCTCCTTTTCATTGTCAAACACATACTAATTTTCCTCCTTTATCATTATCTCTTATTGGGACATTGAGATGCCATATATCCTGTGTCTAAGTACTGAAAACACTTGATCTTACAATTCCTAGTTGTAGAAGCAAAATCAATCTTAACTTTCTCTACATTAAAAGCCTATACTTTTAGCTTAGTTACTTTATATTTAGGTTTTATAGCCTTGGCCTCCTTGCTACTATAAGATTTTGTTCGTAATAAAGAACAAGATTTAGACACACATAAATATTTAGGAGGCATTTTTTTATTTATCACTCTACCATCATAGCCATATACACCAAATCCTCTGATAACTCTATGATTAATAATTTCTAAATTTAACCTATAGATAAACTGAAGCATTATCGCCTTTTATCTTCCTCCATCTTTGCTTCAGTTATGGCAACCTTCATCTCCTTATAGTATTCATCCACACTCCTATAGTCTTAAGTTAGTATCTCAAACCTTTCGTAGGGCTCCCTATGATATGAACTTGGTATAGATCACTTTCTCATCCTCCTAAGTTCTAATAGGTGGTTCTTGATTCCTTTTTCTTCTTAAATTTTATTGATCTTATAATTCAATTGCATAATCACTAAACTCTACTTTGTAATCATGTTTACCTTTTTCTTCTCTACAAAATTATAATAATGAAAAATCAAATCCATCTGCTTCTTTTGCTCCAAGTAATTATCTAAATCTATCTTTTTTATAAAAGGTTGCATCACCATCTTGATGCTTCCCATATTATTATCTACTCTTTCTTCATGCTCCCTTTTATATCCTATGCCAAACCTTTTCCCTCCCCTTAGATTTAGTTCATCCAAGTTGCTTGTAACTCTTTAAAGTCCATCATCCATCTCAAATTCATCCATATTAGAAGTAGTATGTGGGTTATACTGTAGTCTAGTTATGACAATGTCTTATTTATCTAATCATTCCTTAAATTCACCAAATTACCTTCTAAGTTGCTCGTATTAGCCTTGGACAACTTTAATGAATGGCTCATAATCTACTCCTACTCTTTCCTCCTCATCTAGTTCGTATTTGGACATTTTTCTACTTTGGATTAGAGTCTTCTTGTAATTTTACCAAAAAATTAGTAACAAAAACTCTCCCTCTCATGTTTGCTCTCAAAGGTTTCACTCAAATCTTAACATAACTATTAAATTAAGGTTTTTCATAAACTAGACAATCTAAATCAAAAGAAAGAGTTTAAATCTTTTTTCCTTCATCAAATACTCCTAAAGAAACAAACTGTAGGCATGAAACAGAAAAGGAATGAAATTAGGAGCCAATGAACAAGCAAACTCAAAATAAGAAATTGAGTTTGAAGAAACCCAATTAGACTCAATAACTGAACGAAGAATTTGACAAGGATGAAATGGAAACAAAAACAAAACTAACTAAATAAATGTAATATATTTGGAATTATGGTTTCTTTCCTTGTTGGAATAGGAATAAATATTTCTTTAATTCTCGATGTAATTACCGTCCTATTTGTATTTGTTTTAGATTAAATTTTATAGGGCTTTTTCTTCATAAAACTTTGTTAAACTTTCCTTTTTTTGTTGACCTAAAACTCAAGAAACAAGGAAAATAATTATTCTCTATGAATCATTAAGAAAGACAAACAAACAACATATATTGTATATATAGATAATGAAAATAAACCTCAACATAAAATTGAGATCTAACACCAAATTCTGATATAACCCTTATAAATAAAGCTGGTGAGATTTAATATCAATATGATAGGACTAAGGATCATTCTATTGAAACAATTTAATCCAAGAAACAAACATGAAGCAAACAAAAGAAAGGATTGTGAGTGATAAGAATCTAAGGTTTTGATCATCACTAGTAAGCTAAGTTTTTAGAGAACCTTAAGTAGAAGCACTTTAAAAAATTAAAGAATAAGATTGAATTTTTTAGAGAACATGAGTCGAAGCAGTTTAAAAAATTGAATAATAATCTTCAAATGGTTTGATTAATCACTAATAATGCCATGTATCAATTACAAGCACCTCTAAGCCTCTTATATACATAAAACCCTTAATACTATAGTTATAAAACAATAGGAGACTGAAGCCTATCTTAGAACATAATTGGTTTCAATTTTATTTTGGGCAAAACTACGTAAAACCAAATACTAGTTTGACAATAGGTACATATTGAACTGCAATATAAACTTTTTTATAGAAATCTAGTCTATAAAAAATTGTGAAAGAAAGGTTTCAATTACGAAGATGACTTTAATATTGGTTATATACTATTTTTTATTACTCCATCAATAGTGCAAAATTGGCACCAATTATACTTAGAGTCTGCTAGTTATGATATGTAATAGTGATTCTTCATATTTATCCTTCATTAGATCATCATTATAAATTTATTTTCAATCTTTAGAAGTAGCAAAGCCTCACTCCATATATAGAGATCCACTATTAAGTTATTAAGAGCTTCTTTATCCTTCCTTTCCCTTTTTGTTAATGATCTGTTAATATTCTTCAAAGGATCTCTATTAGCCTTCAGAGCTCCAGTAATTGCTACTTGATTTCCATTACCTCCCACGTACTTAAATTATCCTTAATGGAAGACTAATAAGAACAAAAATAAAGAAATAATACATAAACTTTAGATAATGGGGGAAGAAAATAAGAATAAGAAACTAAACATAATGAAAAAGATACTTGAAGTAAATCAAATAACATATAGTAGATAAAAAGTAAATAACATAAATAAAAATAAAGGGGGTTTTGAATTAAAAAGGGAAGAAATAAACATAAATACAATAAACTGAAAAAAAAATGATATCCAATGAGCTGGTTGTTGCACCATCATCAAAATTTTCTTGATAGATGGAAAATATAAAGTACATTTTAGAAAGAAATGGGACTCTTGCCTAAGGGGATGGGATATAAGAAAGGAAAAGATATGGCACTCCTAAGCAAAGACACAATATCTCTCTATAACACTTTTTATAATTAGTTAAAAATTAACAAATATAGTTTAATATTCTATTATTATTAGGTGGCAGTAGTTAGTAGCTACAAAATCACTTTTAATAATTGAGTCTATGCAATACCTAAAATTAGTATAGTTGATAACTACTAATGTATATTAGTTAGAATTTAATATTAGTGATGATGTTATTATTATTTACCAATTATACTTCTTTATGCCACTTTTTCATTCACCAGAGAGCTAAATATTTATCCATTTTAGTTTTATTAATTTTGATGAGAGATTAATGAATTATAGATTCTATTTATTGTATTATAGTCTCATTTTGATCATAATATTGACTTTTGACAACTCTTTTTATTGAGGGAAATCTCAATTTTCAATTAAATTGAGCATGTTGAAATTGAGTCATCAATTATACATTATTCATAATCAACGTTCAATCTCACTATTTTACTTAGGAAAACATGTTGGAATGATCATGTGAATAGAGTAAGATCACAACTTAATTAAGATAGGAATAAATTAAATATGATAAACAAATTGTCATTATAAGTTAAAGAAAAGGAAGTTATAATACAAAAACTCACTAACCATACATTAAAATATTAATTTATAAGATTAGAATCTTCATAAGCTCCACTCTTAGATTTTTGAATTTGTTTTTTGATATATGAAACAAAAAGATTGATGAATATTTATAGGTGCATCAAACTAATCATATCCATATTTTCAATTTTTTTAGGTACCATACATTATAATATTTACTTTTATTCCAAAAGACGTTTATCTTTATTTAGATATTTTATGTATAATATCTAGATTATTCCATTAATCTTTAACTTGATAATTTGATTGAGAAGCAATTAATCTTCACACCATCTTGTCATTGTTGTATTGCTTACATTTCTATTAAGAGGTATAAGGATAAATACCAAATAAACTTGTCACTTTTGACTTTTTTTTTTCCATAAAATTTTATATAATCTTTGGAATAGACATTTTGCATATCTACAGTTCCTTCTTCCATTTTTCTCATAGAAATTACACTTGTATATGCTTAATTTTTTTAATGAAATGTTGGATTCCTTATTAATTGCAAGGCACTTTGATTGTCACAAAATAATTAATCTTTCCATTGTTTTTGTCTTAGTTCTTCTAAAATCAGTGTGAACCATATTACTTCTTTACTAAATTATTTAGCTACTACATATTCCACTTTTATTGTTTATGTGCCCATAATCGATTGTAGCTTTGATTACTAAGTTATAACTCCATTAGTAAGAATAAAAACATAACATGTAATGTATTTGCTTTTATCAAATTCACTTGCATAATTAATTGGAATATAAAAGGTCCCCTTAATGTATCTTAGGATTTTCTTTACATCATTTTAATGCTCTCTTCCAAAATTCACTATGTAGTGACTAATCGATATTAGAACTCCCCATTACAGATGTATATGATTCTTAAGACATCTCCATCCTCTCATCTTTATTTCTAGGACTCATACTGGAGGATAACATGAGATTAATAAGAAGAGGGGCAGATATTGGCATATTAAAGCATCACAAAACCTTTTTTTAAGGTAGGTTTTTTTAGAAAGCCAAACCTTTTCATTATTTATATCTTATTGAACTAATATCATAGGAGTTTAGTCTGATGGTCTCAATTTTTTATTTCAAATTACCTACCCAACTTCTTTGTTTCTTTATTATAATCTTTTTTAGGGCCTATAACTAATATATCGTCTACATACAGTAGCAAATGTATGCATTAGCTTTATTCTATCCAAAGCTCATGATCCCAAAACCTCTACACCTATTTAAGATCATATAAAGATTTTTTTTTCCATTTACAAACTAAGTTCTCTTTTACTTTTTCTTCAAAGCCTTCTAATTGGCGCATATAGATTTCTTCTTTAAGATATCCATAAAGAATCTTTTTTTAGATCTAACGAATCTTGATATAAGTCAAATAATTACACTTTTTTAAGTTTAGTTTGATTGTGGCAAGTTAATTCACAAGAAAAAAAGTTTCTTATTCGTTCTTTTTAAGCATACCTTTTTACTACCAGCCTTGCACGATGTCACTCCACTTGATATTTACGAGTTCATTTGATCTTGAAGACTAGTTTATTATTAATTATATTATTTCCTTGCGATAATGGTAAAAGTTACCAAGTTTTAATTTTATGAAGAGCTACAATTTTTTATAGATTATTATTATTCACTGAGAGACATCTAGATTATTAAGTGCTTCTTAGAAAGTTAATGCTCTTTGTTCTCTATTAAAAGGTGGTATGCTATACTACTCTCCATTATATAATATGAGTGTCAGTTTGCAGGTCTTTTATGCAATCTAAATAATAATTTTTTGAAGATTTAGACTCAACTAGTTCTTGAACATCTTGGTCCAATGCTACTTTCACAGAAGTTTGAAATTTCTTTTTGTTTGTATAATAGTCTCTAAATTTCTTTATGAAGTGTTATTTTCTTTATTTTGTAATTTATCTTCTACAAATATGAATTCCCTACTAAAAATAAATTTGCAGGTAATGGAATCCCAAAGAGATGCCCCTTCACTCTACCATCGTATCTTAAGAATAAGCATTTCTTGGATTATAGATCTATCTTTATGGTTTATTTGGCATTATACATTACGTATGCAGGACTTTTGGACACATGGAGGTTAGAATAATCCACTATCTTTCTAATTCACAACTTCATCAATTTCTTCAATTTAATTGTAGTTGATAGAACATGATTCACTATATAATAAGCAATATTGATTGATTTTGCCCAAAAAGCCTTATCTAGGCCTATAGCTCTCAATATTGCTCTTGTTCTTTCTAATAAATTCCATTCATCTAGTCTATGACTCCGTTTTATTAAGAAGTGTATTGATTGATGTATATTGACCATAATTATACACCTATATTTAACATATTTTCCTTGATATTTTGTATTTTTGTTGTATATTTTGTACTTAATTCATTCCAAGTGCATGTATAGGTCATAATTATCTTTATTGACCAAAAGGAGACAAATTTGAATGAAATTGTGATGACCATGTATATCCTAAAAACCCTAGTTTTGGTTATAAAAAGATGCGAGTTGAGGCAAATTAAATGGACCAAAATTTTGCAGCAGATCTGAGGTGTGAAACATCAAGACAGGTGATAATTTTGATTAAGAGATGAGGAGAACACGAAGTTAAAATCAAAAGAGATATGATAGAAGGCTTCATTAAATCAAAACTTATAAGAAGATCCAATAGAAGAGAAAGAGAGATTTAGAATTATGAACTCTTTGTTTTATAGTAGTTTCACACATGTTTATCTCTGATTTCATTTTCTATGATTAGCAACTAAATGTGTTTAGTGTTTAGGTGTGATGAACCCTAGTTTGGGATCCTAATATGCTTTAATCTTTTCTTTACTATAATTATATTGATTGGTCTATTGTGATTGAATTATGTATTTTCCTCTTGTTCTAATATATTCACAATATTAGTGCATAATTTGATTTCATATAATTAAGATTGAGAAGTCCTTTATAGATCTTCCATAATTGAAAGGAGTTGATTGCTAACTTAGAGATAGATTGACATAAATTCTTTGGATTAGGTTCAAACATAATAGTGGAATTCATAAATCGATAATGCAATCTTAGGGGTTTTATCTAGAAAGATTTCTATTAATCAACTAATATAATAGTTGTTAGTAGTTTTGAGAGAGTTATTAACATAAGATAGAAATCTTCTTGGTCTGATAATCAATAATAAAATTGCATGATAAAAGACTAAATATTTTATAATTTTGTAGGGGATTCATCACCTAGACACTAATATTTGATATTGAATTTTCTAAGTAATTTCCTTGTGTTGCATTTGTTATTGTTTCTAATTTTAGTTTATTTGTTTAAGTTTTTATTTCTAACTAAAATTTAAGTATTCAATTGTTAGGCTAGATAATAAAAGATGGGTAACTATTAGTAATTAAAATCTTAGTAAGATCAATCCATACTTACCTGTACTAGCTACAGCTATGCTGTGCATTTGTGGTTAATTTAATTATTGATATAACAACCACCATTCATGTATGTAATAGGGAACATTCTTTTAATGCATTCTCACTTACAAAACTTCGTTTCATTATATATCCTTAAGGTCCTGATCTTTTTTCCATAATCAATTTCAACATGCATTTTAAAACCTTCAAAAACTTTTAAGACATTTACTTTCCTATCTATAAGGTATACCCAACACCTTCTAGGAAAATAATTAATGAAAGAGACAAAGTATTTTACTCCTTTATGGATGGAACTTGTGCTTCCCAATAAATTAGGGTGAACCAATTTTAAAACAAATTTTGCTTCTTGAATTTAATGTTTAAATTTTACGCTATTTTATTTACCTATAATACAATGCTTAAAAGGAGGTAGTTATATCTTTGTAAGTTCAGGGAGTAGTTTTTTCTCAACAAAGATCTTCGTTCCTTGTTTGGATATACGTCCAAGTTTTATATGCCATAATATTGAAGATCTTTCACTTAGAATATTTGAAATGGCTTATTCTTTTACTTCTAGCATGTCTCTCCCTTTAACTTTTACAACTTTGCACCTACCTTTTATGCCTTAATAAGTATCAGCATACCTTGAATTGCCTTTAAAATCCTTTTGATGATTTTTACTTTTCTCCCAAGATCATCTAGTCAGCCTAGAGAAAATAAATTTATCTTTAATCCCTTCATATGTTATACTTCTTGAAGTTTACAGACTGTACTATCATACATTTTTAACTTAAAGATTCCAATACCAACAACTTTTAGAGGATAGTCATTAAAACTGTACATAGATATTCTAGATAAGTTTATAATGATGGAGCCACTCTTTTCTAGAGGTCATGTGAAAAGTAGCTACAGATTTGAAGAGCCATATTTCAAATAGTAGCTTCCTACTCTCAATTATTATAGTTATTTCATGTCACCTAATATTGATTTCATCTGAAGTACTTGCAATATTTTCTTAAGAGCTAAAATTTTTCTTATTTAAATTCTAACGATCCTTTTCTAAGTAATCCTTCTTTCCAAAATTGTAATAGTTTATTCTTCTTCTTACTTTTTTAATTTTGATATACTATTATTTTCTCTCAATTGGGCCATGTTCCATAGATCTTTTACTTTTCACCACAAAGTTTTGACTTATTAGAAACTAGATTCCACGTCTTCCTTTTTCATATGTTGACTTTCTTCCTCTAAAGCAGTAATTGCAATGAACATTCATGTGACTCTATTCTTTAACCCAACAATGTGAGTTGAGAGAATAGAGTTGTCAAATTATTTATATGGTCGGCCATTGAAGTGGATTCTAACATCTAGAGAGTTATAAAGTTTTCTCTTAAGGAAAAATTTACAATTGAGTGACTTTATCTTGTAAAACTTTGTGAGATGATCTCATATCTCATTTCTTCTTCTTTTTTATCTTCTACACTAGACAAAAAATTGTCAATGAAAGTTAGATAAAGATTTGCAATAGCATTCATGTCCAATTCATTCCATTTAGCGTCATTTATGAAGTTCATTGGCCTTGTACTAATGGTTGCGAGGCAATTATCCTTAAGGTTGTAACGCAATTACCCTTTGTAATGGTAACTTTTATCTTCAACATTAACAATGAGAAATTATTCCCTTAGAACTTCTCAATCTTAAGTTTAGTTTTCGTTGCTTCCATGTCTAACTACTTTGAACTAAGAGAAATATATCCCTCTATATATATTTTACATAAATAATAATTGTATATTTGAATAGTACCTAGCATCTTGAAAAACTGAATAACATCTAACTTATTCTTAAGTGGAGAATTCACTGTAAATGACAACCACATAACATATGATAAGTAGATATATACACCCTAATTAGGTTTTAATACCTCTTGTTAAAATAATGATTTAGGTCAAGTAAAATTACAACTCAATTAAGATTGGAGGAAATATTATGATTAAAAAGAGGAACTACAATACAAACTCTCGCTCACTATGTATAAGCTATAGATATTAATTTATAATTTATAACCTATAAGATTGGAATCCTTAGAAGCTCTACTCTTAGATATTTGAATTTGTTTGCTGATTGATGAAACAAGAAAATTGATGGGTATTCACAAGTGTATTAAACTAATTAGAGTCACACAATTCAATTTGTTATAATTACACTATATCCGAATATTTACTTTTGTAGCAAAAATTATTTATCTTTATCTAATTATTTTTATATGAATAATATCTAAATATTATTAGTAATATCTAAACT
>JAOSBO010000003.1:22149004-22174902 GCA_027563915.1 Erythroxylum rotundifolium
CAACAGGCACAACAGAAGTTGTTGCAGCTGCCGCAGTATCGACAGCAGAAGCATTGACAGCAGCACCATGGAAGGCAGCAGGGACCTGCTGAAATTGAACAGCTGTAACAGAACCTGTATCGGCAGAAGAATGACCAGCAGCAGAGACTACGGTAGCAGAATCAGAGGAAAGAATCAGAATAATTATTAATAAATTTAATTAAATCTAAAATATCTTCAAAATATATACATTTCAAATAAATTTTGATTTAATAGTTAAAACATGTTTATAAAATTAAAATTTAAGTAAAAATTTAAAATATTTATTTTAATAAAATAATTTATTTGAATTAATAATTTGTCAATAAATATTATATAAGAGATGAAAATAAATTTATTTAATAAAAATAATTTATAATTAAGTTTTGTCTAATATATAATTATTATCAATAATGCATTGAATAATCAAACAGGTGTTTGTTTTTATTTGAAAGAAAAACTAAAACTAAAACCCACAAAAAAAAAACAAAAGTGAAACTAAACATGCCTTTAGTGTCATTCTTAACTATCATAAACTAACAATAAGTCAACACATATTTTATCTTTTAACTGGCAACAATCAAGTGTCAGTTTTATAAAATTTTGTATCTAATGTGTATATCTCTAGATTTATGGCTAAAATTGTAATATTTCATATATCATCTTCATAATAATTCTCATACAGAATTTAAGCCAAAATGAAATAATTTAGAATTCAAGTTGTGTAAACTTTCAAGTCACATAGATAGATGGAGACGCATAAGATTGAAACGAATTGGAATTTATGCAAACTTTGTCGTTAAAAGATCTATACTTGTTAATGAATTTGATGATGATTTAAAGGGTGTGATTATAATTTCTCCTTTAAAAGATAAATTAACGGATGAAAAAAAAGTACAATAAAGATGACCAGCATCGAACTGCAGAAGCAAGCCAATTAGAATAGTACTATGACAATGCTAAGGGAACTCTAAATTAAGAATAGGAGAGAATCAGGTCAAACTAAGTGAGAGACAAAACTGTGAGGCTATAATTGTTTAGAGTTTCCATCTTTCCCTTGACAGAGAATTAAGGTTTTGGTTATGTACCCTATTGAAGAAGGCCCTTGGCACCACATGTATATTGTTTTGCAGTAATAGATTTACTGGTTTAGTCATTTTTTTTAAATATTTGAGAGTTCATTTCTTGACATATCTCGTAGATGCTATAAGAGAAGGCTATAGGCTTTAAGGTGTTAAAGAAGATGAGTGATCATATCTGTTAGTGGTCATCCAAGAAATGGTTTGGCTCTATGCCTACTGACTCTAAAGATCAATTGCAAACTAGTTGTAATAAGTATAAGCACGTCAAGAGAGGGAAAACACACACACACACACACATACAGAGACACGGAGTAGAGGAATCGGTAAAGTAATTGGAGGGAAGAGTTTGTCCATATAACGATGTCATCATAAGATTACAAAAATTAGGGAACTTATTTCCGTTGATTTGTGTAAGAGATTGGCGTTTAGAGGTATTATTGGAAATGAATCCTTTAATTGACTTATGTGTTAAAGGGCAATTAGGAAATTTAATAATTTATTGAATAGTCTCTGGACATTTGGGCCATTATGATGAGAAGCCTTAAAATTGATCGTTGATTGTTAGTTTTTGAGAAAGAGTTTGTGTTATGTCTTCGCTTATAAGTTTTGTATTATCACAATATACCATCACATATGTAAGTGAGATAGAAACGTTAGGCAAGAGACATACTAGGTAAAGATTTTGCATCTATAAATCGTTTCGTCATTACTAAGTAAATGAGAAAGTTTGGTATTCAGAAACTGTTTGTATTGGAATAAACGTGAATATGCACGTGCAAGTTCTATGAATTTTGGATCTTGCCATATTTATGAAGATTTCTTTCATGTGTAAGATTCTTTACTGTAGATTTCTCATTATTTAGAGAACCTTATGCGCCCTAATTTGAAATTTTTGGAAAACTTTGAATTTTGTTTGTCAATTGTATGCAAAATCTTAGGCTTTGATGATTATGAATGTTGAATCGATGATAAATAAAGTAACAGATTGAACACCAACTGTCAAAATAATAGGATCCCACTGCTGCTTGCTGACTACTAACTGCCAGCTTTAATAGTTGAGAATCTCAGTGCTGGTTATTGGTTATTAGTTGCTTGCTAGCAGTTGCTGGCTAGGTGTGGCAGTAAAACCTGGGCTCAACCGGCCTAATACAAAGTTAACTAGCCCAAAGCTTAAAAGTTTTAGGAAAATAAAGTTGTTTTCTAATTTTTTAATTTTAAAAATTTCAATTATTAGGTCAAGCTTCGAGTCAACAGGCTTGTTTGGGCTTGATAGTGTACCCTAGTCTCACGACCAAGGAAAAATTTTGGCTCGGGCTTTGAGCCAGTTCACAATGTCATTTTCTAATTTTCAATTTAAAAATAAAAATTTCAATCACGTTAGGCTTTATGCCACCCAAGCCTAATTAAACTCAAACTCGAGCCATATTTCCTAGGCCTAATTGGGCCTCAGGCTTGACTTAGGCTTGAGTAGAAATTTTTAGGTTAGCCTCAGGCTTAGGTGGGCTTGACTTATTGTTGAGCTCGTTACTAGCTACCAGTGCTAAGTGCTAGGAATGGCATCCAACATTAGGTCCAATTATCCTAATTTTTTATTATTTTATTTTATTCCAAATATTGTGTTAAAATTTCAATACTTATAATTTCATGATAATAAATTATAATATTGAGGGTAAATTGAAACTCAATGCTATACCATGTTTTGAAATCGCTTAAAGGTGGTTTGTTTATTTTATAGTTAATAAGAATAAATTTAGGTAATGCATATATATAATTGGTTGTGATTAGATATCCAAAGATAGTAAATATTTCCAGTTAATGTATGCAATTGCTGAATTATGAAGATATTAGGATCGTTATATGTTACATGGTATGTTAATGGGTTACTTAAAAATGAACATTAATATATAATTTATAAAGTTTTTCTAGATGGTGCGTGTGTTATTACCAAATTTTATACATTTTTGCATCATTATTTATTGCATGGTATGTTTATGATCGCCCAAAGGTGAACATTAATATACAAATTTTGAATTTTTTTTCCTAAATATATATAGCATGTTATTATATGAATCAAAGCATTAATATTAAGTTTTATTTTCTTATAACAATTATTATCATGCAACCAAATCTCTCATCTGTTATGATATTTAATGGACTAAACTTCTTTGAATTAAGTGAACAAATCCATTTCTACCTTGGGTTTTTGGATTTGGATTTAGATTTGGCATTTAAAATTGAGAAACCAAATGCTTTGAATGTTTTGAGCACTAAAGAGGAGAAAATTCAATTGAACAACTAGGAAAGGTCAAACAAATTAAGTCTAGTGCATATGACAATTGTTGTAATATTTAGTTTGCTCTTCCCAAAACTGAAAGTGCTGAGGAATTATTTAAGTTTATAGAAAAGTGCTCCAAGGTTGCTGAGAATTCTCTTGTTGGGACTTTTCTTAGTATATTGACCACCATAAAATTGATAAATCATGTACTATACATGAACATATCATTGAGATGATGAAGACATATCATTGAGATGATGAACATTGCAACAATACTTAAGTCTCAAGGAATAGAAATGGATAAGAACTTCCTTATGTAGTTCATCTTTAACTCATTAACATCTAAGTATGGTCCCTACTAAATGAACTATAATACCAAGAAGGACAAATGAAATGTGCTTAAGTTGCAAGTATGTTGGTTCAGGAAGAGACTAGACTTAATAACCAAGGAAGGTGCCACTCCTAATTATGTCAAGAATCAAAGAGCTAGTAAGAAAGGTGGAAAGAAGCATGACAAGAAAGTGAAGGGGCCCTTTAAAGTTAGTAGGGAATCCTTTTGGATCCACAAGAATTAAAATGATGAATCTAAATGCCAGTTCTATAAGAAGTTTAGGCATTTGTAAGGTATGGTTTGAAAATAAAGATAAGCCTAGTGCTTATGTATGTTATGAAACAAACATTATTAAAGGTCCTTTTAATAATTAATGGATTGAATATAGTTGTACTACTAATGATTCCAATACCTTGCAGGGATTCCCGATGACCTAAACCTTAAGATCAAATGAAAGTTTTATCCATATAAGCAATGGAATGAGAGTTCTAATGGAAACTGTTTAGACTTGTTGCTTAATCTTAGACATTGGATATCATTTGGATTTATATGAAAATTTTTAAATAACGTACTATATCTAGGAATTTTCTTTATCCAAGTTTGATATATTTGGATGCTCATTTAAATTTGGTAGTGGTATTTTCAGTTTATACAAACATAACCACATGATTGGTAGTGGTGTACTATTTAATGGTTTATATAAATTAAATCTTTAATGTTGTTTATGTAAAATCTTTATTGACATTGAATCTCAATATTGGTATTAAATGTGGTTTAATTAATGATAAATCAACTTATTCACAACATAAATATTTAGGACACATTTCTAAAGAACTACTTGAAAGATTACTAAAGAGAAAATACTTCCTGAATTATATTTTACTAATCTTAAATTTTGTTTAGATTGTATAAAAGGAAAACAAACAAAACACACAATAAAGAAAGGAGCCGTAAGAAGCGATCAACTTCTTGAAATAATTCACATTGATGTGTTTAAACCATTTGATTTGTCTACTTTCAACAACGAAATATTTAATTACCTTTACGGATGAGTATTCTCTTTATGGATATATCTATTTGCTATATGGTAAACTTCATGTGGTAAACACTTTGGAGGTATATATTAATAAGATTGAAAGACAATTAAAAAAAGTGAAAATAGTTAGGTTTGATAAAGGTGGTGAATATTATGATAAGTATAATGGAAATGGTTAAAATCATGGTATTTTTGCTAAATTTCTTAAAAGACATTATATTTATCCGCAATACATAATATTAGGCACACCATAACAAAATGGTATGGTAGAATTGAGAATTGAGAATGACCTTGTAACTTTTTCACAAGCCAAAAATAGTGAAAATTATGATAAATGGTTAGATGCCATGAAAGATGAATTCAAACTTATAAAACATAATGGTGTATGGAACCTTGTAGAATTTTAAGTAGGTTACAAGAAATTTGGTTGTAAATGGATTTTAAGACCAAATTTGACTATCTTGGTAATCTAGAACGTTATATGGCTAGACAAGTTGTTAAAGGATCTACTCAGAAATATAGAATTGATTACAAAGATCCTTTCTCACCAATCTCTAAGAAGGATTCAATTAGAATTATTATGGCTTTGATAACTCATTATGATCTAGAATTACACTAGATCAATGTGAAGACTACCTTTCTAAATGGGGATTTAGAGAAAGAAGTCTAATACAGAACAACTAATAATTTACATAAAGGCTGGAAAGGAAGAAATGATGTGTAAAATGAAAAAGATAATATAGGGGTTTAAACAAGCTTCCCGACAATGATATCATAAGTCTAATGATAATATTGTTTTCTTTTGGATTTAAACAAAAAGTTGTTGATTGGTGTATTTGAAGGTCAGTCGGAATAAGTGCATTTTTTTGTCATATATGTTAATAACATCTTACATGTAGCTAATGATCTCGGTTTATTAAATGAGACTAAAAAACTTCTCTCTGGTTATTTTGAAATGAAAGATAAAAGTGAGGCAACATATGTGATATAGAAATATTTTTTGACAGATCCTTAGTTTAGAACATTATTTCATGATTTTATCTTGAAATTTGTAAACTGTATCATTTAAAAAATTTGGGCACTCATTTTTGTAAATTATTTCATCAAATTAATAAAATTTTCGTATCATTATTTAATTGAATCGATCTCTTTATATATAATTCCTTTTTTCATTTCCTATAATCTTATCCTTCTTATTAACAAATTTGGTTTCTTCTTATTCATTTTGTCAATATATGTATGTCTTATATATTCATTCGTTATAAAATATTAATTTTTATTAATCAATTGAAATTCCTAACTTCAAGTAATTAAATTTCTCACTTATATATATAACTTTTGTTTCATTTTTTATAATCATATCCTCCTTTATTAATGAATTTCATTTTATCTTATTCATTTCATCAATATAAGCACGTTTTATATATTCATTCCTTATAAAATCTTAATTTTTATTAATTAATTGAAATTCACATCTTCAATTAATTAAATTTCCCACTTTATATATAATATTTTTTCATTTCCTATTATCTTATCCTCCTTCATTAATGAATTTGGTTTTATCTTATTTATTTATCAATATGTGTACGTTTTATATATTCATTCATTATAAAATCTCAATTTTTATTAATCAATTAAAATTTTGTAACTTTAATTAATTGAATTGATCACTTTATACAAAATCTTTTTTTCATTTCCTATAATCCTATCATCCTTCACTAATGAATTTGATTAATATATTTACCTTTTATATATATTAATTCATTACAAAATGTCAATTTTTATTAATCAATTGAAATTGATAACATCAATTAATTGAATTTATCACTTTATATGTAATATTTTTTTTTCATTTCCTATAATCCTATCCTCCTTCATTAATGGATTTTGTTTCATTTTATTCATTTTATCAACATATGTATGTTTTGTATATTCATTCATTATAAAATCTCAATTTTATTAATCAAATAAAACTTATAACTTCAATTAATTGAATTTTTCCTATTATATTTTTAATTAAATAAATTTCGATTTAAAATGTTACAAAAATTAAAAAAAATTAGGCTCAATCTAGCTTAAGCCTAACACTAGACTTATATGACCCGATCGGGCCTCAGGTTAGGCCTGACTCACTTTCATCCCTATACACATCCAAACTGGTGCATTTGCAAATCTAATCTCTTAAACTAAAATTCCATAATTTCAGTTCTAGAGCAAACAAGGCCTATTGACTACATGATAAGGCCGAGGCTCAACCACTTTCATTGCTTTAGCTTTGCTGGAGAATCTAAATAGGAAGACATCTTCTTCATTAACTAACACTTTAGTGAAACCATATTGCCTTCAGTTAGCAAAGGCAAGTTGGCAGAGAGAGGGATGCAAATTCTATTAATGAAGAATACTCTAGAGCAGTAGCACAGAGGAAAAACACAATAAAGAGGGAGAGAGAAAGGCGCAACACCAAGGAAGAAAGCATAACAACAAAGATTATTAAGGCAGAGAAGTTTTAAGAGGGGGAAAGGGTAACCATGTTAGTGAGAGGAGAGAGCTTTTCACACTAGCCATTTGCAAAGCTATATTTAAAAAGATTGTGTGAAATAAGTGGATGTAAATAAATTTATTCTATTGATTCTTACCTATGTTGATTGTTGAAGTTTATAATTGGTATTTATAGCCATTTAAAATTGTGACCTAAATTAGTAATCCGGGTATTAAGGAAAAGATGTCTACCTTCATTTAAAAAAATTGAGATGGCATTTAAAAAATGTCGCTCATGCTCAATAGAATTTTCAAAGAAAAGTTTAATTAGTTTATGGTATGATTTGTTACTTGCTTGTAAGTTAAAGCTTTTTACATGTTTATGTTTATTATATATATAATTAAATTGTTTTAAATGAGCTTTTTCTGAATAATTATTTAATTAGTTTGAGCTAAATTATAAGTTAGTATAAGTATTTAAAGACCTAGATAATTGATGAATGATACACAACTTAAGAAAAGTTACAAAAAGATACACAACCTAAGAAATTATTGTGTTAGAACTTGTATCTCTTTATAAAAAAGGAAGCAGAAAGATACATGGCTTATGACACATCCATGTTATCGTGCTCATAGCAGAAAAATTATTTAAAATATAGCAAAAACCTGAGAAAAAGTAGTCTTTCACTTTCACTTTTTCTTTTATTTTATTCTTTATTTCTCAATAAGGTTAGTAGCCTCCTCTCGATAAAGAACATAACCAAGAGCTATTTAAAATAGAGAGATAGATCAAAATTCATTATAAAGAAGCTATCTTTAGGCTTGGAATGGAAGAAACGCCCATGTATTAAATAAATATTAAAGATGATGACACAAGACGCAATCCCAAGCTCTATAAGCCACTATATCAAGATTCATAATTACAAGTCCGAAGTTGCTTCAAACCTTTGGCCAAACATGGTTAATTTTTTTTCTTTCTTTTTAACTTGATTGTCCAAAGAAGGGCTATAAACTAGACTTATACTATATTTCAACCTACAAAATTAGACATAGTTTTCGGGTTTAAGCTTAGACCTATAGCTGAAGAGTTCATGCCTATAAAAGTTATATTATCTCATTTAACACACAACATAGGGTAGTGATTAGTTAATCTTGAAGAACTTATGATTAACGATCATAGAACCATATCTCCTTTTATTGGTAAAGTATGGAACCAATGACAAACTCCTCCTCCACCCATATAATTTCCCTCAAATTTCGATTATGCAAGTCTTCTAGATATGCTTAATAAGATACAAAACAAATAAAGACCTTGGTTGTAACCGTGCAGTCTCAACTTATACCGGTAATCTAGTAAGGTTAGGTTTGAACCACTTTAGAGCCCACAATAAGGAAATTCATGCAATTTGAAGCTTATCATAGTGGACCAACCAACTGAAGAATGTTTACAAATCAAAACAGCATGTTGGACCCACCTACTATGTACCATCATAGAATAACATTATCTCGTGTATTGTATGAGCATAATTAAGAACATGCTTATGTTGATTTAAACATCCCTTTCATTATATGCATATTATTGAAGTCTTTGTCAATGAAACTTCAATTGCCATCACTAGAAGCTTACAACATGTTGACAAATCTATGTAACTATAAGATGCAATTTAAAGCAATGTTAATTTGTACATAGAAATAGATGATATTAAATGTTGTACATTCTCATCCACTTTGAAAAGTCCAACTAGAGATTGAAACAGACCCTTCAATAGAGAGTATAAACAGTTGAAGAATTGTTTTAAGACTCACTTTGTTAGTTTTTTACAGAATCAATAATGCTAAAGTGATTTTTAAGGATTTCCTTAATCAATAAAAGGTCGATTGGTAAGCTCTTATGCCTAATCTTAATTAAATCCTTGTAAGCTTGAAAACCACCAATAAACAATTATGTAATGGCATCATAATTCTAGGTCTTGAAGGTTATACTTTTAAAAAATGCTCAACAAATTTCCAACTTGAATTGTTTCCTTGTGCATTATCTCTCCTTTTGTCAAGTAAGCCTATGCAATCGATCATTTTCTTCTTCTAAACTTTTGAATTGAGCACTAAGGTGCCCGGTGTGATTTTGACGTATTATATCACAAGATAGCAATTTGTTTCTATCCCTCAACTTATTTATCTCTTCAAACATCTTTTCATCTTCTTTTTAATCATGTCCAAGGGACCAATTTAACTTCTTAAAATGCAGGGCCACATGGTTATTATAGACAACCCTAACATTAAGAGCTTATAAGAGAAAGACAAAACTAATTCCAGTTTTAAATGGATTCTATTCAACACAATAGTAAAATCATAACTCATACTTGAGCCATATGATGTTATAGGATCCTTAGAATTGTATTTCACCTAGCTTTATTAAAGAGGTTTTCATTATTGGGAAGCACAATCACACTACAAATTTACATCCCAATACCATTGGCCTTGAATAATGATTCACCCAATTTGACAAACGACCTAGCATAAAAAGTACTCTCGAAAACGTATATGGTCTTTCTTCTATCATGGTGAGGTGAAAGCATATGAGATGAGGTCTACCAAGTTGGACTTTAGTAGGTTCATAGTCTACCTTAATGCAACTTGAGTTTCTAGTAGGTATATGATCTTGTCTTACTTGGAACGACCTTTTGAGGATTTGGACACTTATCTTGGCTATGTCCCATGGACCTTTCGTGATTTTTGTCATGCTTTCTCTTCATAGACTCTTAAGGATTTGCCTTTGCATGTAAGTCATTTGGTCTTTATGATAATGCATTTGAGATTCATTCTCGCAGTGATATAAAAAGTACTAATACACTTAAAACATATTTTAGTTTTTTAAGTAAGTAATAAACATCATACTTACGAGTTTATCTACTGAAGACTCCAATCACCAATAACAATTTCGTTTTCATTACACCTCCTCGAGAGGGCAAAGACCTACTTTGCTCTATTAAAACTTTAGCTTGGATAGATAATAAACTAATAGAGTTTCCTTTATAGTGAAGGAAAGTTGGGATCATTTCATATAAACATAACCCTCAATTGATATCTTCCTTCAAAGAGAGAAAAACTTCTTCTTCTAATTGTAGGTATCTTTTAGTGTTTTATATTCTTTAATACTCATACCAGGCTAGACATTTTTAGTATTTCACCCACAAAATCTACATACATACCTTAATTGAATCAGATATCTGAACAAGTTTATGTTAGGATCGATCTCGTCTCAGTAATATACTATCTCAATATCAAGCACCATGAGTAGTGTTGCAATTGAATTATACTCAAATCCATTTTCTCATGAAGATGAAAAAGAATTCATTAAAAGGTAACCTTATCCCACACCAAAACCTATCATTGTAGATGCTTACCCCTATAGGTTTGCTAAAATAAACTCTTTCATAGGTTTGCAGTTTGACAATTCTTACGTATGGAGGAATGTTATGCCCTAACTGCATGTCATTTGTGTTCACTTTGTACTTGAACTGATACTTCTTAACACAAACACCCTCTATAAGACAAGGACATAGTTTAAGGGCACATGCTAATCACTCCCAAAACTTAACTCATCATTTATCATTATAGCTTATATCGAACCACTATAGACTTTGTACTAGATGAGCCACCTAACCTAGGGGTGGAATAATCACTACTAAACCTACTTCACCCAAACATTGATATCCATAAAATTGAAAAGAATTAAGATCCTAGGTATGTACTAAGCCTACAGATCTACCTTTAATAAGGACAAGTTCACTAGTTTAACTAGAAATTCTTGAACAACATATCTATTGTAAATCAGAAGTTAAAATTTGTTAGAACAAGTATATTGAAAGGGAATTTGGAAGTGGAATGGAAGAAGACCTAGAGGACAAAAATCTTTTTATTATAAGCTCTTCTTACTTTTTAGCTTAGCTTACAATGTGAGACTCATCTGCTATTTATAGGAGTCACATGAGAGTTCTATACTTAACTCCCACCTACTTACAGTTAATACCTTTTTTTAAAATTCCATTATTTAATTTAACATCCATTATTTATAGAAGTCACATGAGAGTTCTATATTTAACTCCCACCTACTTACATTTAATACTTTTTTTTCAAACTTCCATCGTTTAATATAACATCCACCTAGCTTCTAACCATTAGGTAATTCTAGATAGAAGATTATAGACAATGGGCCAAAATGTGGATTATAGGCTACAATGATAACAAATTAAGAGTTAAACAGTTTTGGGCCTAAAAATCTAGTTTATTTCTCTAACATTACCCTTTAAACTTGATTTTTTTTATGATTCTAAGCACATTTCTTGTTCTTTCAAAATCTCTTTTCTTGAATGACCTGGTAAGGATATCATCAACCTGTTCTCCAAATCTTGCAAACTTTAACGAGACTTCCTTTTTTATAATTCATTCCTTTATAAAATGTTACTGTGTATCTATATATTTGTTTCTTTAATAAAACACAAGGTTTTTTCCAAAGCTAGTGCATATTTGTTCTTAATATAGAGCACTATTGCTTTTTTTGATGCCATATTGAGCTTCTTTATTAAACTACTTAGCCATAGTGCATGACAAACATAAGCAGTAGCTATAACACATTCAACTTCACAAGTGGCTAATTTAACAAATAGTTGCTTTTTGACCTTCAAATGAATTATAAATTCCTATAAAGAATAGAAAACTACTAGGACTCTTACGATCATCAATGTTTCTGGCTCAATCACTATCACTATATCCAATTAGCTTAAACTCACTTATATGAGTATAGAGGATCCCACAATCTAGAGTGCCTTTAACATAGCATAAGATTTGCTTAGCAGCATCCAAATGAGTTATTTTGGAAGTTTTCATAAAGTGACTTATAAGTCCAACACTGAAGAGTATATTTGTCCTTATGCAGGTAAGATACCTTAAAACCTCCAACTAGAATTTTATAAAGTGTTGAATTCACCATTTTCCTTCATCTTGGATAACTTTTATGCATATTCTACAGGTGTAGTGATAGGCTTGCAATTATTCATATTGAATTTATGAAGTGTTTCTATGACATATCTTTCTTGTGAAATGAAAATTCCTTTGTCCATTTGTTTTACTTTAATGTTGAGATAGTAGCTCATAAGGACAATGTCAATCATTTCATATTCCTTAATCATTGTCTTCTTGAATTCTGTAAACATCTTTGGATTATTACTAATGAATATTAAATCATCCACACACAAGCACACAAGTAATATATCTTATCTCCTTTGTCATGCTTGGAGTAGAGAGAAAACTCATGAGAGCCTTTTAAGATATTATATTTTTTAAATTAGCAATTTATACGATTATACCAATCTCTTGTGGCTTGATTTAAGCCATAAATAGCCTTTCTTAACTTCAGTACTGTATCTCTTTGCCCCTTTTCTTCATATCTCATTGGTTGCTCATGTAGGCTTCTTCTTCACGATATCCATTTAAGAATGCAAATTTTATGTCCATTTGATAGATTTTTCACTTATTTTGTACTTCTAGAGAGACGATAGGTCTTACAGTTTCCAAGAGAACTACAGGAGCAAACACTTTGTCACAATTGATCCTAACCTTTTAATTGCAGCTTTTAGCCACCAAACTTGTCTTATATCTCTCAACTTCTCCTTTGTCATTTCTCTTTAATTTATAGACCTATTTTGTGCTAATTGTCTTGTGTCCTTTATGAAGTGATGCTAGCTCACATGTGCCATTCTTTTTTATTACCTTGATCTCTTTGTTTATAACTTCTAACCATGTTTTATCTTTTGTTGCTTCTTGAAATTTTATAAGCTAACAATCAATAAACAGAAAAAGGAGGTTAAATTGATTGTTTAAATTTTCAGTGAGCTTGTAAATTTCTTCTATACTTTGGTAGTGTTGGGCCTTTTCATTAGAACTTGAGCTTGATGAAGGATCTTGAACTTGTGATGAAGTAAGATTTAATGGTAGACTAGTGATTTCTTTAAGTAGTTAATTATCTTTTGGTTATACTCTAAGTACAAGAAAGAAATCATAATTTCATTCTCTTTAATAGTTTAGTCTCGTGAAGCTTGCTCATCAAAGTTAACATCTCTGCTCATAATGATCTTTCTGTTAAGCATATTACCAAGCTTGTAACCTTTAGAGAACTTGACATAGCCGATGAAGACTAGCGTTTGACTTTTATGATCAAATTTAGTATGCCTTTCATTCGAAATGTGGATATATGCTATGCTTGGAAAGACATAGGTGCTTTACACTTGCTTCTTTTCGATTCTATACTTCTATTGAATTAGTTTTGGAAAACTTTTGGGGACATTCCTATTGGATAGATATACTGCACAGCTCATAGGCTGTTGGCATGTTTTTTATTTTTAACATGCTTTACGCTATGTCAATAATTATTCTATTTTTTCTTTTAGTTACACAATTTTATTACAGAGACCTTAAAATGGTTAAAGGATAATGTATCCCATTATATTCATGGTAGTTATTAAATGCTTTAAGTGTGAACTCTCCTTCCTTGTCAAATCTCATGACTTTAATTTTATGGCCACTCTCTTTTTCTATAACAACTTTGAACTTCTTAAACATAGTGGATGCCTATGACTTTTATTTAAGAAAATATACCCAAATTTTATGGATAAAATCATCAATGAAAAGTCAAAAGTACCTATTTTTCTATGAGAATTTGGATTTATCAGTCTAAAAATATATGTGTGGATGAGCTCTATTGGCTTCTTTGATTTAGATTTAGCTTCTTTTAGAAAGCTTTTTCTAGTTTACTTTCCAAAGAAGAAACCTTCACATAGTCTATTAGGATGATTGATGGAAGGCAAACCTTTTACACTCTCTTTTCATATGAGCAAATTTAATTTGTTAAAGTTTATATGTCCAAACCTCAAATGGAAAAGCCAAGAATCCTCCTTTACATGCTTATAGGCATTTAGCAATATCATCTTAAATATTAAAAAGAATAATCCATTTCTTGTTATTGGTATTTTGGTAATCAAATTTTTGCTCTAATCCATTATCTTATTTAAACTTGTATCTCTTTTTTAAAAAAGAAGCAGAAAGATTTTAGCTTCCTTTTTCTTCTTGATTGCCTTGATAGTTTCCTCCTTTTTCATCACATCCATTGCCTTGGACTCTACGATGTTCACATCCTCTGTGATTTTGACCTTTGTTATTTATAGGAAGCTTGTTTTGAAGAACTTACTCCAAAACTTCTTGATTCTGTTTTTTTTCTTAACCTTTATTCATGAACTTTTAGTGCCCTTATAAGTTCATCAACGATCATGAAATCTACATATTTTGATTTTAAAATTTCAATAACAATATAATCATAGCTTGGAGTTAAATATTGAAGAAGTTTCTCTATTACTTACTCATCATTCAAAACTTCTCCTTTTTTTATTTCATTAACAACAACCAACATTCGAGTATAATAATCCGAAATGGATTCAGACTTTTTCACATCAAGAGATTCAAACTTATAACAAAGAGTTTATAAACTTCTTTACCTTATTAATGCCCTTGTGAGTATTTTGAAGAATCTCCCTTACCTATTTTGAAGTCATTGGACTTTCAACTTTCTCAAACCCAGACATCATCCAAGCATTCGTTGATGAGAATGAGGGTATCTTAATCCATTCTTTGGTCTTATATAAAGCCTCTCTTTCGGTAGGACTTAAAGAAGCCTCATTTGGAGGCCTCTCGTAACCTTTCTTTATCTTCTCCAATACATCATAAGAGGCTAGTGCCAACATGATATTTGTCATCTTTTTTTATTGACTAAGATAGCCTAGCTTAGGTATCACTTTGTTAGAATAAATATATTGGAAAAAGAAATTGAAAAAGTGGAGTGAAAGAGGGCTTGGAAGAAAGGAAGTGTTATATTATAAGCTCCCCTTTTTTTTTTTAGGCTTAGCTTACAATATGAGGCTCATATACTATTTACAAAAGTCACGGAGAGTTTTAGATTCAACTGTCACCTACTTATATTTAATATTTTTCCAACTTTTATCATTTAATATAAAATTCACATAACTCACCATTAGATTATTCTCAATAGTGGGTAAAATTGTAGGCCATAAACTATAAAGATAAAATATTAAGATTTTAAATCTTTAGGCGAAAAAATCAAATTGACTTTTCTAACAAGATTAAGCCAAAGAGAACAACAACAAAGGGTTTTATAAGAAACAATCACAAACTAAACTCTAATAAACAGTATAGAAAAAAAAACATAAATGCTCCATAGTTTGAGAATTATTACCGATATTGAATCTGCCTATAGCCTAACAAGCGACAAGTGTGAATCATTTCGAACAAAAAATGTTTTAACGAGTTCGTACTTTGTAGTGAGGCCGTCATTGTAAGGGGAACAATTTTTTTGTTCTTATAAACCAGTTTTTATTTTATTTTATTAAATCTTATCTATACATTTATCTGGAGTCTAACAAGTGCGTTGATAAAGTTAAATGGCATAGGATTAAAACACTGTAAATAGCA
The DNA here is from genome assembly GCA_027563915.1 of Erythroxylum rotundifolium. Lineage (NCBI taxonomy): Eukaryota > Viridiplantae > Streptophyta > Magnoliopsida > Malpighiales > Erythroxylaceae > Erythroxylum > Erythroxylum rotundifolium. Next base: position 22,164,763 of record JAOSBO010000003.1, read on the forward strand.
CAGAGGATTTCATTTGTACCGTAAGAACATCCTTTCGTACAAATCAAAGATTTAATAACCTGCTTAGGTTGAATTCAAAATGTCGGCTTAAAGCTTAGTTAAGGACTAATGATACAAAATAGTAGATGTCTTTGTGCAGGAAACAAAAAACAGAGTTCATACACAAGTACGCAAAATGATGACACAGGACGCAATCTCGTATTTCTATGAACCACCATATAAATATTTATGGTTCCTAATTATGATGTCACTTTTCATCCTTTTATTAAATAAATTTCTCATTCTCTTGTTAACTTGATCATTGAAAATCTAAAGCCATAAAGCACTTCAACATTTGATTTTACAAGCATGTCGACAGAAGTTCCACAAACCAGAGTAGACTATATCACGTTACATCTCTCCTAATTAGTTAGTTATGAAGGCTACTCTACTCCAAGATTCCCAAAAATGTCCAATTAAAGGCAGGAGTAAGTACACATGGAGGTTAGATAAAGAGATACATACACGAAAATTACTTAAATGCTGGAAAAAGGATGCAGTCTCTCATTAAATGTGATCAACGTAAATGTGCATACGACTGTTGCTCATAGTATTAGAACGAAAAAACGTTGATCGGAGCCTACAGCGGCTGATCCATTTGGAAGATACGGGACGAGCAGTAAGTTGCAAGACGGATAGAGCAAGTCCATTTGCCTTTGGATCTATTCTTCTCATCAATCCATTGCTGCCTCCATCTTCTTTTCTTTTTTCCGCTTATAGGTTTCTCTACTTAACATACAAAGCTGATTGATACTGTCAATTATCATGAGGAAGTGATCATGATTCGACTTCCCCTCACAGGAACATTTGCTATTTTTTGGAAGAACAAATTGGGCCAAACACATCGCTGTGTATCTCAAACTTGTATATACTTGATAATTTGTCCAATCAGTTATTTGTGAGCCTGAACCCTTAAAGTTGGGATTGATCAAATGCACACGTAGGAATTAGGCAACAAATAATAAAAAAACCACTTATCTGTCACATTTTCCCTCCAGCTGTGATGTAAGATATACATGTGTGTCCAATAAACCGAAGAAGATACATTCCAATCAGTGTAAGTACAAAACACTATTAGCGATAGTTTAGAGTAGCAGACAGCAAGTGTCCTTAGTATGAATATGACGAGTTGAAATCTTCAATCCGCAGTGCCAAGTTAAGCTGACCTTGACCTTGAACTCCTGCTTTCCAGTTCACAAAATGTATCAGCAAGGGCTATCTCCTGAATGTGGTAAAAAGCTAAAGCCTACCACTGCTAGTTAACTTGATCTTGACTTCATGTTTACCAGTTTACTACATCGCTCTTCGTATGAAGCTGGAACAAGTTTAAGCAGTAACAAAGTGAGGATGATACCAGTACTGAAGAGAAAACAAAACCCAGCAGACGTCATCTTCACAACTAATAAATTAGATTCCAGCTGAGCAATTTTTATTGAGTATTAATTCAAGTAGCTCAACACCAGAAACATATTAATCCAAGTTTTCTAACATTAAGTATGGTACAAATTTTTATAGTCTACCTAATCGTGCTTTGAACCTGTCACAATATATCAACTGAAACTCCATTCATTGATATTGTCCAACATGTAAAAAGACATGAAGGACTTACGTTCAGTTTGCCTTGACAATAGTGGAACATGAGAAGAAGTCTTTTTCACTAGTTTGCTTGACGTGCTACCTGAAAAGTCAAAGAAAAGGAGGATTAACAAAAGAAAATGGAAATATGTGGTGGCTTTAAGAAATCACGGGAATAACTTTCTGTACAATTTGGTAGATGCAAACAGCTAAGAAAAGCCTCGTGGAAGATAGCAGCTTGTAGCAGGTACATTCGGCATACATTATCCAAGTGAACACGTACAGCTTGCAAAGCATCTGAGCAAAATTCAGCAACATAAGTTAAAAAATCCATCAAAAAATTGTAACTGAATTTGACTACTGGTTCTGGTAATCATTAAGGTAAATGGTAAATGAAGTGTTAAAGGATGTTACTTATTTGAAACCGACATTGCTGTATGAACTCCTCAGTGCAAATGAAGTAATTTCATTATGAAAAGTTTGCTTGATGGCAGTTACGAGAAATTTTAGCAATTTATGTTGTACAAAATAGTGAAACCTATTAGTGTGTCAATACAAGAACCAATTTCCAAGAACATACGGCTGTTCAGATGATGAGGCATAAGGCATTTTGGTATAAAGACGTCTCCTTGGAAAATGAAAGGAAAATTGAATGCAGATGCATGTTAACTTGCATCCTCCCTCTTCGCAAAACTCAAGATAAAAATATAAAATGAAGAATTGAAGTTCAGTTCTCCCTATAATAGTATTTCATGTATTCAAAATAGACCAAAGACAACCACCGAAAAAAGGGCAAAATATAAGAGAAAAGGAGCCATATGGATGAATGCATTTCAAGTACCTAATGAACATTTAAACTTCAGGCCTTCAAATTCACACGACTGAAGAACCAATGGAATATCTGGAGCCAAGTGGTACTGGGGTTTCCTTGGTGTTTGACGAATATCTAATAGTGCATCTATCACCTAGTATTTGAGTTAAATGTTAGCTTTTCCACATACTACAAAGTGAACCATAGATTGAATACTAAATTGGTGCATTATAGGAAACTGAAGAACATTAATAGAGACTCGCATGGTTAAACCATCATTAGTCCTTCAATTTTTACAACAGAAATGAATAGAGCCATTTGGCTGATTAGTGGGGAAAATCAAGATAAAAATTTCAAACTAACGAACTCTCCTTGTTTAATAATGCTACCAACATGCATAGAAAATTGTCCCGCAATTGTAACATCAGAAGGCCAGAATCAAAAGCTGTTATTTCCAATAGAAGTTCTGTGGATATTGAAAGCAAAGCTGTAGAATGAGAATACATTTTAACCCAATCCTCTGACTTATTTCATGCATTTAAAGTTAAAAGTGGAGGTTCATCTAAGAGCATGCGTGTACTTCTTGCATCACCCACAGTAAAATTCTCTCTGGAGATTCACCCAAGTTCATATTCTGGAAATGAACTATTAAGAGCAAGAAAGTATGCCTACCAAATTAAAATGTAGAGGGAACAAAGAATAGTTGTCTGTGCATAAGTCTTTATCGTACAAAACTAAAAATTGAAAACATAATATAAAAGCACACTTTCAAGACCCTCTGTTACGCACATCAGGAGATTCAAGACCTTGGCCTATCATAAATAGCACTGCAACCATGCACCGGACTTGATGCCAAAGGAAAGCTCTGCCCCTAATTTTTATTGCATAAAGTTTGCTGTCTCCAATTCTGTAAAAAATTTATGCTCAAGTTGCAATAATTGAACCACACAATTAAAGACGGAGAAATTTTTGTTCAACAGATGGCAATAACTCTTGCAATCTAAAAACAACAAAATAAAGTGAATCATGTAGGATAACTACAAAATTCTCTTGGATTCGCACTTGAAAGATACATGGTAGGTTGTAATGGAATGGGTATGGAATTGAAAAACGTAGAGTAAAACGCAAGGGGAATTATGCAAGTATGGATATGATTTAAACTTGAGTAAGCTCCATAAATTATAACGCTAATGAACAATCAAATAAAAAAACTAATGAAGTACTGCAACAATACTAAAAAACTTATTACCTGCTACCAAACTTAGCTTTCAATTTTTTATTCCTCCATCAGAAACGTTAAATATCGGTGGAGTCTCTGTATGGAGACTCATATGGGTGTATGACATAATGCATGTCGTGCATATTAATATTCATTTTCGTTTTTCTTCACCCTCTTGTATTCCACATCAAGATGATGTAAAAGAATTCAAGATCTACAGGAAGCCATCGGGAACCCACCATAGATTTAAAATTGCTATTAACTTACGAAGCAGGACAATGTTTTATGAACAAGTAGTTACCACAAGACATGTTTTATTGCAGCCAAGGACAACATGGAGACAAGCATGAAGAGGATATACTTTTATAAACAAAGAGGCAAGAGAACAGACTTTTGCACGCAAAGTAAGAAATTTTGAATTTTAACCTCTGATCACATGGATTGATTTCAAATAAGGATATGCTTCGCTTATAATTATGAACATTTGCCACATCCATCTTACAGAAATTTCTGAAGTCATGTTCCCCAATAAATTTCTGACCTGCTATTTCCATATCCTGATGAATGACAAATGAAACAAGAAATATTGAATTTATCAGCACTATGCAAGTATCATCAAACCATTTAAACATCTGTGAGAAATAACTGCACACCAAAATATTCAAGGAGTCACTCCAAAATAAATATTTATACTCCCTTTGCAAACAGCTGAACCTGCATTAACAGACAGAAAGTAACACATATTAGCAACATCAATTACCAACACAACTTGGAGACATTTTATTAAGCTACTTAGAAGAACCTTGCACTGAAATCATTTGGAACAGGACACCAGCCTATAATTCGAATATCACTTGGGAGGGCTCGATTCAACACTCTCACATAATCAATTTCTCCTTCTGATAAAAAATAACAACATGGTGATTGTGTGAGTTTTGGCATCAAACTTGAGATTCTTTGCACATTTTACATTACTTCAACAATATTTTAGCGTAATTATTAATCTGGAAATTTCATTATGATCTTTAATAACATATAAACGAATGTTAGTCAATCTAGTAATTAGATCCTCCTAGTGAATCCATATACTTGGTATCATGCGATTGATCTAATTCATATTCGAACAAGGAAACTGGCAAATCAAGTGATTTAATTAAATATACTTGGTAACACATATACTGCTAAATTGCTCATAAGAGGAACGAGTGAATTCCTCATTTTCAAAAAAGACAATTCTTTGAAACAAAAGAAGCCTTACAAAAATCAAAGTCATCTACTCTAATCGATTACACAAAGAGGAAGATCTTGGCCAACCATTTTGGTCTTCTAAATTAGTTTCCCCCGACTTTTCATTGCCTGTATCAATCCTTCTGAGCTTTGATCGTAAAAATAAAGAAATGACCTGCATTAAAGATTTATGATGCTCCAAAATTCAGGTGCATCATCCTAGAAACAGGCTTTAAAATGTATTATCAATAAAGCAAACAGAGATGTCAAGAATTAGTTCATTAAAAAAAAACCATTATTTTCCTTTCCATGTAGAATTGAAATTCAATTCTTTTCTTTAATTTGTCTTTCCTTTTCTTTTTCAAGTTTTGGTGGCTGAGCTTATGCATGTCATACTCATTTATACTATATTGATAGCCAATGATTTTCAATGTAAGAGACATGGATTTAAAATTTCCTTTCAATTTCAAGTAGGGAGACAATGAATTATAGTGAGGGTTGTTGTTCTGTTTGCTATAAAAAATATATACTCATATTCTAGCATCTTCTTGGTAATTTCTCTTACTCATGCCAATTGCAGGCAATATTGCAGCTACATGTAGGATTCTTGTCCTTTGATTTATTTCAAATTTAGTAAAAGAAAATACTGACCACACCAGATGAGAGAAGAGAGCACAGAGTTCATACTTCTATCTCCATCAAACTATTGTGTCTTACTAAGTAATGGTTCCATCATTTTAGGCAAATCAGAAACTACTCTACTCACTTGGAAAAAACAAGAAAGCATGGAGAGATTTTAGTTTCTAATTATGTGTTGGGCTCTTATAAGCTATAGGGAACTCCAAAATGGAAAAGGGGCAAAGCTTTGGTGTTTCTAGCCATTTATCATCTATGACTCAATAATGCTTCTACCATCTAATAAAGATCAGTTGTTACAAATTCCACTTGGACTGACAGATACTGAGATACAGCTCTCATTATGAGAATAATGGCCACAAAAACATAAGTGAGCAAACGGATGTATCTGTTCATACGCCTGAGACAGGTCTGGTTTAGAAGAAAAAATAAAAGAAATAGTAGAGTCTCCCTAAGACATGTCTAGTTTAGAAGATAAACATAAAAGAAATACTCAAATCTCCCTGAGAAAATTGCTGATGTAGAATTCCCTTATGTTTGGGCTATAACCTCCAAAGCAACTAGATCTTAAACTATTCCTATGTCAGGTAGGGGCGGCAATTCTCCTCCCATTGAAGTCACTCCAGTTCCGCCTCTTGGAAATAGACAATTTCCACCTCCAGCTTCTCAACAACCACAAGCAGTTCACTAAGAGGTACCACTCTGCTTTAAAGACTAAGAAGTTGGGTCCGCATCATATACCGACATCTCCAACTTTCAATCCTTGAAATGTCAGCATCCCTGGGTGTTGTTTGGGTTTCTCTGGAAAGAGTTTCCGTCACCTACAATTGAATCCTCCACTTGAATGCCGATTGCACGAGTCCCAATCAACTCCCCAAAGGCCACATTCTTCCTCGTTGACTGTTAGCTCTTATCAAGAGTGCTAAGGGCTTCGTCCATTTTTTGGCTTAACATGAGTATCAAGGGGCCTTGATTGTTGAGTTTATTTTCAATAACGGGAATTTTTTCATCCATATTGCCCATTAATGTTCCCAGCATTACCCTCAGAGGTGGTGTACCTACTCTGACACCAAAATGGTGGGCACCAGTTGTAACTCAATATAACTATGGCAAGAATCAATAAAGTAAATTAGTAGTAGAGGATCAGAAATGGAGGGAATGCTTGTCGATGTATTAATGAGATAGAAAAGAGAACAAAATGGCAGCTTTCGAGATGTGTTTCTCTCCAAGGAAATAACCACACTATTCCAAATGCATGCCCCCCTAAATATGCTCTATCCCAATATAAACCCAATAACTTTCACATTCCTCTAACAAACACGACACATCATAGTTTTGGAAACATACCACAAAACAAAATAACAGACTCAATACACATGACAAATCTCACTTCATCAACATTCCTTATTGATCCTCGAGCTCACTCAATTTCAACCTTACTCTATCATGCTCTTCTTCTTTTTGCTATATGTGAATTTGACCGGAGGCCTATCACATACCTAGCTTTAGGCAAGGACTATTATGGCAATGTTTGGAAATCTATATCATTATTCCTTCCCATTCATCATAGGTGGAACACAAAACAAGTCCATGGCAGATGACTGTCAAAAGCATTTATCACAGTATTTGGAAGGCTAAAGCCCAAATTCTCATAAGTATATAAGCTCATCATTTTATGACAAAGAGGTGAAATTGATATGCAAACAGGAATTTTATTGTCTTATGATAAAAGTTAACATTCTTCCACGAAGAGCACATCATTATTGACGTTGATTATCAATAGGTAAATATTAGGTTGTTTCGTTGCAAATTTCAAAGCAACAATTACCAAGTAAGCAATAGAACTTTAACAAACAAAGCTAGTAGTAAATCTCCCAAAAGAACATGGGGTTTATGTTTTCTCTTTTGGATTAACCAACTTACTTGACCAACAGCAGAAACTCCCTTGTCCGTCCTACCACATCGTGAATATTGTATTTCTTTCCTTTCACCAAGTAAAAGCCTCGTCTTTTCCAAAGCTTTGAAAATCTCAGACTACAAGAGACACATAATTTGAGAAAGAAATAAATTTGCTAAGTTGGTTTTGAAAAGTTTAAATAATATAATTTATCTACCTTCTTAGATGTTATTAAATTAATTACCTACTTTTAAAAGTAATTAAAATAATAAAATGAATTAATAAAATATATATTTAGTTACCATATATTAAAAATTTCTTATATTTTGAATAGTTTTTATATTTATTAAACTAATATAAAAATAATTTTTTTCCTAAAATAGTTTTTACAATTTAAAAATAAGATTTCAATTTATTAATGAGATATAGATCTTTTACAAATACAGATCTATTAATACAATATAGATCCTAAGAGAAAAATAACATCTCTTATATAAAATGGTGAAGGAAAAGTTTAGGTCCCACCTAGATTTGAACTCGGGTTACTGGATTCAGAGTCCAATTGCCTGACCACTGCAAATTTATTTCTTATGAAATTCAACAATTAACAAACTTATATCTGATCTTCTAAATAGTCTAAGTATATAGACTTAAAAAGCTTTCTAGTTGATCATCTATCAACCTCGGCCACGTATTATCCAAGGATAGTGAAATGTTCATTTCCATCCTTTAATGATACCTATGGTTTGAACCATGAAACAAAAGTCCTACATGATAACTAAACAACAAAAGTACCTCAATAGTTGGGTCCATTTGTGCCTCTGAAGCAAAACCATAAAACCTGAAACAAGTCAAATTTGGTTACACTATAGTAGACTATTATGAGTAGTAAATGGCTTCCTATATATGCTCATGGAAAAGAATAAGGGGAAATCAGGTTAGGATCAACCTCATAATGCATCGGTTTGCATCAACAGTTGAAAACTTTTAAATACGAAAAGGTGAACTTGTGTCGGTTTTCGTTCTTTAGCAATTTATAAAGGATACCTAAACTTTACTTTTGTGGATGACAAGGTATGCAATTTCCAGACCTACACTTTAAATACATCAAATTAATAAACAGAGTTCAATTATGTACCTTTGACCAAAGTACATGACCTTTAAAGCAACATGTCTCTTCAAATGATGTTTCATTATCCTTGTTTCATAATCTGTACAAATCACAAGCTGGATTAATAAAAATGATAGATTAGTGTAGGAAATCTTGTAATTCTTAATACAAAACCAAATATTATATCATATTATATATTTCAATAATAATTGAGTGTTAACATGTATCAAACTTGGCTAGAATAAAAACAGAAAATTCCACAGGAAGCCTTTAAACGGGCACAACCCATTGAGTGCAGCACAAGAGAGTGTCATCAATGTACGTTAAACACTACTATGTTTTGTATGACGCATTAATATACCATTGCCAAGATATCCATCCAAAAGAGTAAATTCGATGTACCTTCACCTACTATGATTTTCAACAGAGGTGATTCATCATTTTCACTTCTCAAGTTTCAGTTTCTGATGTAAATTAATGTCACAAAGTACTAGTGCAAACGAAGAACGATAACCTAGTAGTAAACTGAAATGTGTTCACATCATCAGCAAGAAAAAGAAAACAAATTACAGAAATTTAAAACTAGTGGAATGCCATCAATTCAATATGGAAACAGTTAATGGCTATCAGATTTCAAAAAATGAAAAAATAGCTATCGCTTTCTAAGAATACATCTTGGGCCAATTTAAAAGTTAAAACCTCAAAACAAACCTGGTTTTGTCGAAATTTTCTCATCTTTTTTGGCCTCACCTATTGAATTTATTTTTCCTGTCTCCTCCATTGAACTTTTGTACTGTGGAGCAAACTCATGAAGCTTTTCCCCCATCTGCAAGACAAATTAGTAGTTTTTCCCTAAATAGTACACTTGAAGAAGAAAAAAAATATAAGCAAACCTCATTACAGCGGCACTTGGAGAGTCTCAAGGATAACCTAGCATTCTCAGACTCCAGTTCCTGAATGCAATCAACCAGAAAATGAACTATCGGTTTCACTTGGAACACGAAAGGCCAAAAAGCCGAAATATCCCATACGTACCTTGACTCGGTTTTGCAGAGAAGTTATCTGGGTCCTCAAGTCCATCACCACTTCGTCTTCTACTAATAGCGACATGGTCAGTTGGCCTTAGTTGTTTCCCTTCCGTGGCAATAAGATAGTCCGGCGGGCAGTCACTTTGGTATTCAAGGTTGACAGTCCGGATCCTCTGTCCAAGATTATCTTATCTTATTCTGTTCAGTGTCAAAACTGTGTCATTTTTATTTAAAATTCGACAGACGCTTGCGGGACTCACCACATGCGCTGTTTTTAACTAAAGTCAAAGTCAAAATAATTAAATAAGCCGCTTTTAAACAATTGACGTTGAACATAATGGCTTTATATAAAGTCATTTAAATTTATAATTATTATTAAAACAAACCTACTTTGTTATTTTGGTTAATTATTCTTAAGAACTAATAATTAATTTAATTTTATTCTTATTCTTATTAAGAACAAAATTAAAAATATTTTGGTTAATTATTCTTAAGAACTAATAATTAATTTTATTTTATTCTTATTCTTATTAAGAACAAAATTAAAAATAACAACGGATTTAATGATATAATTATAATATATTTTTTAATAATAAT
>JAOSBO010000003.1:22257220-22321651 GCA_027563915.1 Erythroxylum rotundifolium
AAGGTTTACTTGAGCCGGAATTCAAGTGGTTGTAAAAGTTCGCACTGAACTAAAAAGTGTACAATATAGTGGTTTGCAAAATCCTAAATGGGAGCTTAGGTAGAGGACGTAGGTCTTAGCACCGAACCTCTATAAAAACAGTGTTTGCTTTCTTCCTTACTCCTTTACATTTGTTTAATTTGATTGTTTATTGTGTATTAATTTCGTGTTTCTTGTAGAACTCTGCGAAAAAGTTTAGTCGATCTATTCAACCCCCCTTCTAGATCGCTTTCAAACGGGAGTTGTGGATATCTGAAGATATCAAACTATAGATACTTGAGGGCATCAAACTAAAGATACCTGAAGGTGTCAAACTGTAGAGACACTATAGTCTCGAAAGGAAGACATTAGTAGTGTCAAACTATAGCAATTGCACCATAACCCTATAGGCATGCCTATCTACCCATCATTACGACAATAAAGGATGCACTGTAACTTCTTCTGTGAAGCATTTACCCATTTCATGAATAATATATTGACAAGTCATATAATATTCATTTGAAATCATAAAATCTATATGTAAACTTGTATGGTCATAATAAATAATAAATATACATATAATCATCTATATATATGTAAATTTCCTTTAGCATGAATTATGTTCAATCTTAAATTTCAATGTGTAATCACCTTCCATTCAAATATGGTAAGTCATATTTCATTTATTTCTAGGTGTCTGAAAATTTTCATAGGAATTAGAAAAGGTTCGATATGGTTCAGTGAAAGAAAAATGGAAGTAAACCATTGAAAATAGTACAAAAATGGGCTAAGCGCATTGTAGGTCTAACAATAGGCAAACAAATTAGTCCAGAAGCAAATCACACAGTAGTCTCCTTTTGTTCCATAATTTTCACATAACAAGCACTCAAATTATGCTTTGAGGTATTGTTAACATTTAAAGGTTTGTCGGTCAAGTTATAGCCAAAACAATAGGACTAGTTCGAATGAACCGAGAACCTAAGATAGAATTTCACTAAACATGACTCCCTTTTGTCATATTCAACCAATTCATACAAAGTAACATCAAATCACCATTCTAGCATTCTATGCCTAAATCAATCTTTATACACATTAAAATATACAAAAATATAGATATTAAGTAAGTGGAGTCCCAAAACTTGAAATTTGCCAATTAGCTCTTCTTCTACTACGTTTCCTTCTCTTGCTTTGCTTGATTCACCAACTAGAAACACCACAAAGACATATCTTAATCCCAATTCCAACCTTATAATTCAAACTCTTCATGAGTAAAGCAAGAAAAGATGAAGATGAGAAAAAAACCACTAACCTGTACCTTGATTTTCACCTAGGATTAGCTTGATTCCTTATGCAAAATGATGTGTTTAAGGAGATGGAATGGAGAGGAGATGAGAAGAGAAAATTTTGGAGATCAAACACTCCATTCACATCCCTCTCCCCACTTTTCTACTCCTCGCTTCAAGAAGTTTTTAGTCTTACACACATGTTTCAATCCCATTTGTCCATATGTTGATTTTTGGAAAAATTACACATTTGGTCCTTCTTTTTCCTTTAATTCCCACATTGTCATATAAAAGTCATCAATTGATTTCATTCTAGTCCATAACCCACATATATCATTCATGTCCATGCCTAAATGATAAAATTACCAATCTACGCTTGTTTTTAAATTAATTACCCTTATGTCCCTTACCGTGCTTAAATACACTTAATTCTTTATGTTCATTTCTTAATACACTCTAGATATACTATAATACTTCTAAGGTTTATATTAGGCCCTTATATTCTCTCCCCTTAAAAGAATTTAATACTCGAAATTCATATAAGTATTAAATAGCTACGGGTACTGAGTTCTCATCACCGATTCAGGTTCCCAGGTTACCTCTTCAATGCCATGATCTTGCTAAAACACCATTACAAGAGGAATTTGTTTATTCTTTAACTATCTCTCTTCTCTAGCCAGGATTTCCTTTAGCTCTTCATCATAAGAAAAGTCTAATTGGACCTTTATTTCTTATACCAGTAACATATGTGAATCATCTGATCGGTATCTCTGTAGCATTAAGACACGGAATACATCATGCAACATAGATAGTTCTATAGGAAGAGCCAACCTATCTGCCACTGGTCCAGTTCTTTCAAGGATTTCAACGGACCTATAAATCTCGAACTAAGTTTTCCCTTTTTCCTAGATCTTAACACCTTTCTTCAAGGTGAAACTTTTCAAAAAACTTTGTCACCTACTGTATATTTAATATCTTTCCTCTTCAAATCAGTTTATGATTTCTGTTTATCACTAGAATCCTTCAAACTTTGTTGAATAAACCTCACTTTCTCTTCTGTGTCTTTGACTTCATCAAGCCCAATCATCTTGTTCTTCGTCAATTCTATCCAACAAATTGGGGTTCTATATTTTTTGCCATATAATGCTTCATATGGTGTTATGCCTACACTGGACTGATAACTATAGTTATAGACAAATTCCATTAGAGAAAGATATTTATCCCAACTTCTAATGAATTCTAAAAAAAATCCCCGAAACATAGCATATAATACCTTAATAACTCATTCAAATTGTCCATTTTTTAAGGGGTGAAAAGTGGAACTAAAATTGAGTTGGGCACCTAAATTCATTTATAAAATTTTCCAAAATCTCGAAGTAAATTAAGGATCACGATCAGAAATAATAGACAATGGTACCCCATGCAATCTCACTATCTCATTCACATATATATATCTGCTAGTTTATCCATCAGATAGTCAAGACAAATGGGTATAAAATGAGCAAACTTGGTGAATTGATCCACAATCACCTATACAGAATCATGCCCCCTTTCAGTGAGTGGAAATCTAGTCTCAAAATCCATGTTAATGTTATCCCATTTTCATTGAAGAATTGAAACATGATTCATCAAACTAGATGGAACCTGGTGCTCAGCTTAACCTGCAGACATATCAAACATTTGGATACATAATCTACAACATCTCATTTCATACTAGACCACCAGTAATGTTGCTTCAGATCTTGACACCTTTTATTTCCACCAGGATGCATTGTGAAGACAGTATTATGGGCCTTATACAACAACTTCTTCTTCAATTCATCATAAACTGGTATACATAACTGATCTTTGTAATATAGATCACCAATAGGTTGTTTACCTTCTTGAGTTGCCAAGATATTTTTTTCAACTTATCATCAACTTTCTGAGCATCAATGATATCTTATTAGCTTTGAATTGAGCTATTAAAGCCCCCATTTAAGTCTTATTTCATTTATTTCCAAGTGTTTGCAAACTTTCATAAAAATTAGAAAAGGTTTCGATATGGTTCAATGAAAGAGAAATGGAAGCAAAGCACTCAAAATAATACAAAATGGGCTAAACACGTGGTGGGTATAAAAATAGGCAAACAAATTAGTTCAGAAACAAATCAAATGATAGTCTTCATTTACTTCGTAATTTTCAAATAGCAAACATTCAAGCTAAGCTTTAAGGTCTTCTAAACATTTCCCCCCTATGTCTCTAATTTCCATATCATGAAAGACCAAGCCATTTAGACTTCCAAGTCATAAGATAGGTACCAAGCATCACAAGAAGCTCCAATATATGGCAACATCAGGTCATCATTTTCTAACTCAATATCCAATATCATAAAGCTAGAATTAGATCTAGGTCTCATCTAGAGAATTTTAGAGGTGTTTGAGAACAAGTAGGTTAGTTGACGATCACGAAAATAGGCTGAATTTTACTTTAACGGAGCTAAGTGAGATATTTATGCAAATTCTTAGGTTCTATTTTTGATTAGAATTACCCAATTTGGAGGTCTGCAAGTCGAGTTATAGCCAAAATAATAGGATTGGTTCAAGTGAATCGAGAACCTACGATAGAATTTCACTAAACATGACTCTCTCTTGTCATATTCAACCAATTCACTCAAAGTAACACCAAATCACCATTCCAAAAACCATTCCATGCCTAAATCAATCTTTTTACACATTCAAATATACACAAATACATAAATTAACTAACTGGAGTGCCAAACCTTTAAATTTGCCAATTAGCTCTTCTTCTAGTGCATTTACTTGCCTTCCCCTTTTGCTTGCTTAATTCACCAACTAGAAACACCAAAAATACATATCTCTATCCCAATTCTAACCTTATAATTCCAACTCTTCATGAAGATGAATATGAAGAAAATCACTAACTTTTTCCTTGATTTTCATCTAGGGCTAGCTTGATTCCTTATGCAAAATGATATGTTTAAGGAGATGAAATGGAGAGAAGATGAGAAGCAAAAATTTTGGAGTTAAAATGCTCCATAAAAGTCCTTTTTCCCACTCTTTTACTTCCCACTTCAAGAAGTTTCTAATCTTAATCACATGTTTCTATCCTATTAGTCAATATATTGATTTTTGGTAAAATTGCACATTTGGTCCTTCTTCATTTAATTCCCACATTGACATATAAAGTCATCAATTGATTTCATTATAGTCCATAACTCACATATATCATTCATGTTCATGCCTAAATGATGAAATTACCAATTTACTCCTATCTTTTAAATTAATTACCATAAAGAAATTACCAATTTACCCCTGTATTTTAAATTAATTACCATTATATCCCTTATAATCACCCACACATGGTACCCAAAATTCCTGTACATAAATTCATGGCATACAATTTTATTCAATGCTATACATGTACATATTAAAAAAAATCCATATCCTTTAACAATATCATTTAAAAGTAGTATTAGATCATTATATTACTATGGTAATCCGAAAGAGATATGATACACCACTTAAATTCTTAATCACAAATTATTAAGAAACTATAATTTCCTTCACTACATATACAACCATCTTTAATCAAAGGACACATCCAAAGGTAAGTTTACTTCTCACGGTTGACCTTGGTCCCTGTAGATGATCCCTGTGCCTTACTCCTATTACATGGACCTACACGGATTAACACCTGTGCTAAGTTTGAATGATTAGTCGAAAAAAACTTAGTTTTTATGACCACTCATGGCAATAATCCATCAAGCACACACACATTCACGAATATCATAAACTCATGTAAACAATGATGACATAATTAAGCAAAGTACATAATACAAATACACTTCAAGATACTATTCATATACCAAAATGCACATTTATAAGCCAAATATTGATATTCAAAACTTATTAATACAAATTATTCATATTATCGTGCTATATCTCTTATTTATGACTATTAAATTTCCTTTTTGTGTTAAGCATGCACATTTCCCATGAGTATGGACAACAAGAGCTGTAGGCATCTGAAGATATCAAACTGTGGATATCCAATGGCATCAAACTATAAATACCCTAAGGCATCAAATTGTGAATACCTTAAGGTATCAAACTGTAGAGATGCTATAGTCTCAAAAGGAAGACACTAATGGTGTCAAATTGTAGTAGTTGCACTATAACCTTATGGGCATGCCTATCTATCTATCACCAAAGACAATGAAACAGGCACTGTAACATTTTCCTTTAATCATTTACCAATTTCATGATTAATATATTGACAAGTTATATGATATTCATTTGAAATCGTAAAATTTGTATGTAAATTTGTATGGTCATACTAAGCAATAAATATGCATATAAATCATCTATATATGTAGATTTCCATTAGCATGCATTATGTTCAATCATAAATTTCAATGTTTAATCACCCCATTCAAATATGGTAGGTCATATTTCATTTATTTTTAGGTGTTTACGAACTTTCATAAACATTAGTAAAGGTTCTAATGTGGTTCAGTGAAAGAAAAATGGAAGCAAAACACTCAAAATAGTCCAAAATGGGCTTAGCACATGGTGGGTCTAAAAATAGACAAACAAATTAGTCCATAAGCAAATCACACGATAGTCTCCATTTGTTCCGTAATTTTCACATAAAAAAATCAAATTAGGGTTTGAGGTATTCTAAACATTTTTCCCCTATGTTTCTAACTTCCATATCATCAAAGACTAGGCCATTTGGACTTATAAGTCATCAGATAAGTATCAAACATCACAAGCTACTCCAATATGGGGGCAGCATCAAGTCATCATTTTCTATCTCAATTTTCAATATCGCAAAGCCAGAATTAGGTCCAAGTCTCTTCTACAGAATTTTAGTTATATGTCTTCAATTCCATTTCCAGTTAGAGTCACTCAATTTGGAGGTCTGTAGGTCGAGTTATGGCCAAAACAATAGGACTGGTTCGAGTGAATCGAGGACTTAAGATATAATTTCTCTAAACGTAACTCTCTCTTTTCTTATTCAGCCAATTCATTCAAAGTAACACCAAATCACAATTCCAGCAACCGTTACATACCCAAATCAATCTTTGTACACATTCAAATATACACAAATACAAAAATTAACTAAGTGGAGTGCCAAACCTTGAAATTTGCCAATTAGCTCTTCTTCTAGTACATTTCTTTCTCTTCGCCTTTTGTCCTGCTTGATTTACCAATTAGAAACACCACAGATACATATCTCAATCTCAGTTCGCAACTCTTCATGAGCAAAGCAAGAAAAATTGAAGATGAGAAGAAAACCACTAACTTTTACCTTGATTTTGACATAGGATTAACTTGATTCCTTATACAAAATGATGTGTTTAAGGAGATGGAATCGAGAGGAGATGAGAAGAGAAAATTTGGAGTTAAAACACTCCATGCATGTACCTCTCCCCACTCTCCATGCATGTACCTCTCCCCACTCTTCTACTCCCCACTTCAAGAAGTTTCTAGTCTTACACATATATTTTAATCTCATTGGTCTATATGTTGATTTTTGGGAAAATTGCACATTCGGTCCTTCTTCTTCCTTTAATTTCCAGATTGGCATATAAATTCATCAATTGATTTCATTTTAGTCTATAAATCACATATAATCATTCATGTTCACAATGAAATGATGAAATTATGAATTTACCCCTATCTTTTAAATTAATTATCATTATATCCCTTACTATGCTTAGATAAACTTAATTCTTTATGTTCACATTTTAATACACCCTAGACATACTATAATGCTTCTAGGGTATATATTGGGGCCTTACAACTACTCTCCTCCTTACTCTCTTAATCCTCATCAAGGGGATAAAGCCTTACGATTGAGGAACTTGTTAAACAACCTTACCAATAGGACATGTATGGATGTATTTAGAGTTTCAATTCCCAAAGCCAATTGGTTTTCTTTAGTATTGAACAAACTCTTTTCCCCTAAACTCTTATTTTTGCTTTGGCTTATTGTTGAGGAAAAACTTGCCACAATGAACTAGTTCAGATGTGTCTTATCTTCCCTTCCTAGGCCTAGTTGCATACTATGTTTGGTATTTCTAGAATCTAATGGCCATTTTTCCTTTAAATGTCCATTCTCTAACCACTTATAGAAGGACGTCCTGAGGATATGGAACCTTAACTGCCAAGTTATAGAATAGGGAAGTGTGATCTATTAGGTTTCCATCTTATCCCATATAAATCAGGATAATGCTAAACTCATTACTAAGTTACTTTGTTTATAGTATATGTTAGGGGAGAAATCAACAAATTTTCAGGAACTAATCTTGCGAAGCAAAGTTCAAGTTAAAGAAATATTCTTCATATTATGAGTTGGTCTCTATATGGGGAGCAATTCTCTCACAATTTCATAATATGAAGTTGAGATGGAACTTATACTTAAAAGTCAAGCTCTTGTTGATCTTGGTGCTAATTATGAACATTTTTCCAGCTGAGCTCATATGTTGCAGCTAATTGTGTTAACTAATTATGTTGTTATTTTGGCTTAGCTTAGTTTATTGATTCTTAGAAATAATTTTATTTTGGATTATTCCATTAAATTTTTTTGACTTGTGTCTAACAATATAATTCTTTATTTTTAAAAAATTAGCATGCTAATAGTAAATTCAACAAATTAAACCCGAAAAGCATCCAAATATAGATATAAGTGAAGTGATATTTTAATAAAAGCTTAAGGTTTAAGGTTTAAGCTAGAGTGTTATGATGATTTTTACGATTTCATACATTAATATTTAAATAGTATATTTTACTCTTGTTTAAACAGATGTGTAGTATGAAAGGCATTATATTCTTCGTAACCATAAAATTTGTTATTTATCATATTTCATATTTTATATTTTTATATAAATATTTATTGCGTCAAGCAATTCTCCGTTTAATAACTTGTTTCTAGCAATATTTAAGAAAACAATTTCAATAAAAATGATAAACAAATGTGAATACATTTTATTCCAAACTATTTAACATAAAGGTGAATTTTTATACTTAATTTAATTTTTTAGTAATAGTCATCATGTTCGAGTAAAATAGGGAAAATTTTGCCTAGAACTATCTGAACGTTGGTAACAATTATCAATTTAAAATTGATATGATATCAAACTTAGGAAGGAGATGAGTCAACTTCATTAACATTTTTTGGCATTCAAAAGAAATTAATCCTCTTAATTCATATTTAACTTTTATTAATATTAATACAGTTTCATTTATTTTAACTCTTTCCACAAAGTAAATAAATGGGCAAGTAAATCAGAAACTTTTAAGAAATAATAAATAAAGCTTCGTTACTATCATCAACACACGTTGTTCAGTAGAAGGGCGGTGAAAATGGCGAGAAACAATCTATGCCGTGTATTTTCGTCACTCCCCAACTTTCCCAGCACCCAGTTGGCAATTATGACCGGTTCCAACTCGGTATCAATTCGACTCCTAAGCTCATCGACTCAGCTTCAAGAGGAAACCCTGAAAAAACAACAACTTGAAAAAGATTCCCTGAATCGAAAACCTCAAGTGGAAACCGGAGAGAAGCATGACGAAGAAGAAGAAGTAAACGAAGAAGATCTCGTGAACAAAGAGACTGGCGAGGTAGGCGGTCCACGGGGCCCAGAGCCCACTCGCTACGGCGATTGGGAGCGAAATGGTCGTTGTTATGACTTTTGACTCTCCCATCAGTTACCCAATATTATTTGTTAGCAAATGTTTGAGATGCTTTTTGTTTCTGATGATAGTTGATCATTTGATGTAAAGTCTGTGTTGTTTTTTTTCTTTCCTTTTATTAAGAAATAACGAGTTTTTTAGTCCGTATCATGATTCCGTTGTTCAAGGTCATTAGTTAGTTGTATATTTCTAGCGTAATATTCATCTTTGTTTTTGATGAATTTGGGATTTGTTCACATTTGCATGTTTGGTTTTCCTTATCTTCTCTTTTTTGTGTCTAAATTTGTTTGCTAGATTTTAACTACAACTAGAACTTGTGAATCTTTATACATGGGAGTCCCGTTGGTTGCCGTATCTTGTCCATGGCATTCTCAAAATGTTGGTGTAAGTCTTCCCAGCAAAATTGGTGCGTGGACCTTCATTTAGATCTGAAGTTTCATGCCTTTTGAAAACTACTATTATTCGTATGCTGCATTGTGTTAGATGGGAATGTTATTTTGTTTGTGCAATCTACATATGGGGAAGAAAGGCAACTAGCTGTATATGTCTCAAGTAAAAACGTGGTTTAGTAAAGAAGATAGGCATCAGGATTATATGGAGATGTATTTCATGTTATCATTGAACATTTTAAACTATCAGTGATTTAGATGGATCATTTTTAGCATAACTCATTACTTCCCTTGTATGTACTGGACTACACATAAGCACGACCTAGATTAAGTTTGCATATGTTGGATTCGGTTGTGCTTAATAGGGATTAATTGGAATAGACATTGCTAGTTTCCTAGCTTTTACTCCCCTTTCCCAGTTTATTACCTTCTTAAATTGGTATATGATGTCCTTCATCTACTGGTTAATTAGTTTCCTTTTGTTTGGGATATTCCATTGAGCAAATAAAGTCAGTCAGGTCTTATAGCTTATTGCTTTATAGAGCCCTAGCACTTGAACTGGATTTTGAGTTGAAGGGCTGTCCAACCTGAGAAGGGCTGTCCAACTTGAGGACGAGCCAGCTGAACCTTATGTCTAAGTTTCCTATCTGTGATGGATTCAACTTTGCTCTTGGTCTTAAAAGAGAATGTTCGTTCTGAGGAGACTCCTAAGAATTCTGATCCAACTAGACTACACTCTTTATCGTGTGAAAAAATTGTAGTCAGCTAACATAAACTACTAACTCGAGCTAGTTGAGTTACAATTGAGAGACTCTTACCAGTAGTACAATGCTTTTGTTCGTTTTATGCTTTTTGGATAGCAGAGCCTCTCATTCTGATTGATAAGTTGACCTGCCCGCTAACCTACTGCTTTTTTGTATGCTTTGTCGGCAGCACTTGAGCTTTAAGTACAAAGGTTTTGCTTTGCTTAGTTGACTTTGCTAAGCCCCTCTTGACAGGTCCGAGTTTTTCTTTCTGAACCTAAACTCAAAAGGGCAGTGTGGTTGGGTAATCTTTCATTACAATAGCAATGGGTGAACTGATAAGTAGGTGTCAGCAAATAAAGCTTGTGATGAATTGGTAGATCAAAAAGTCTGACTAGTTATTTCATTTTCCGACCAAGCATTTGGACTCTAGCCTGGCTATTTTTCTATTCATTTGTGTGAATTGGACCTCAAGCTAGATGATATCGAATTGATGGATGTCTTTGTATTACTGTAACTGATGGAGTGATGTAAACAATTGGGAACTCAATAACCATTGGAATAATAGGGCGACGTCAATTTCTTATGGAGATATTTTATATTCATTTGGAGTAACTACTGGACTGATGCTGAAGTATATCATTTGAGCGTTTACTTCTTTTGGCAAATCACAATTGACTAAATTTCATGTAGATCCAATCATTGCCCTTTTTGCCCAAGAGAAATATGGAGTTTTTGCCGCTAGTCCCTTAAAACGTTCTTAATGTTCGTTCGTTTTCGACCTTTCCTACAAGCAAATTTAAGAGTTTCTAATCTTTAAAATCTTTTTAGTTTACATTTTTTTCAAAATATTTCTTTGGATATTCAGATTTTTTTTCTTTTGCCAATGTGTCAGCTTATCCAAATGATTAACTCAATCCAGACTAATAGTAAATTTGATGCACAATTTCTAAACTTCTGTTTTTTTTGCTGAAATCTGAGGATGGGAGGTGACTAAGGTCGTAGGTGACTTATTTCCCTTTTTGAAGTGTCAAAATTTGTCCTAGTCTCCTGAACATTATAGGTTGTAAGTGTAGAAACCTAAAGTGTTTTGGTTGCAGTAGGAGGGTGGGGGAATAGATCTTCTAACAAGCTAGAGTTCAAAAACTAATCAAAGTTATGGATCTTTAGGTTTTTATATGAAGTATCGGAATATTGTAACATGAATTTTATTAACTTGTGTTTTATTAGGCACAAATTTCTTTGAATTGAAGTTAATTTATGAAAAAATTAGAGTTGATAGATGTAAGGGTTTTATTCTAAACATTTAGGGATTAATAAAACTTACAATCTTTGTCTACTTTAGATTTATTAGGCATTAGCATTTATTCTTTTGGAACATGTTCTTATATTGTGACTATACTATCTGCACCTTTTACATGAAATTTGAACTCTCTTCTGAGTAGCTCTATAAGAGTTTTGTCCTCTTCTAACTCCTTGTTTTTTTGCATTTTTTGGCCTTCTTAATCTTATTTTGTATTGCGGTGGATGGATTTTAGAACCATGATATTTACTATTGATTGGCCACAATTCTTCACTAGGAATTAGAAAATTTTGACATGTGCAAATTTTCTTTGTTATGTATGAATTCCATATAATCTTCTGGTTTGATTGGAGCACAAGCATATTGACAAGGACACTTGAATTCCAATTCCTACATGTTCATGTCTTATTGCCCGAATCAGGAACATGTTATTGACAATTTGTATGCTTTACTTTAAAAAGTCTTCCACCATTAAATATAAAAACCAAATGCTAACAAGTTGTTTATACTCATCTAAGGATTTTTTAGTCTTAGAACAAATGGACCCATTATGTTTCTCCATCCCCTCCTTTTTCTTGTTAAATCTCTTCATCGTTGCTCTTTTAATCATCTCAAGCATTATGATAATTGGCTTGTCCCTAGCCTCTTTTATATATGCATTGAAACTTTTGCAATGATTGCTCAACAATATGCAACATTTTGTTCAACATTATGCATGTGCCTGCACCATCTGTTTATAGTATTTTGACCAACAGTCATGAACCAATTTGTCAGTACTTTTCAATTGTTTAATGTATATGTTCAAGTTAAAACTCAAAATAATCATACCTTAAAAATCATATACATTCAAAATCATAAGCATGCCATTAGTGAAATTCATATGCAGTAAAATAGAACAATCATATACCTATGAAAATCCTTGAAGGTATATGAACTTGCCATATTCCATACTGTATCGCCTATATCTTTTGTTGTCGTACATATGTAATGAATATTGGCATTGATATGTCTAATACAATATCTATCTTTGACAATACTCATGTCAACATTAAAGACATGTTTTAAATGAAAGCAACAAAGGTATTTATACACTTGGTGAATGTCTATAAAAGAATGTATGGAAGTTATCAAAAGAAAATATAAAATTAATCTTCATATGATAGACAAACTAAAACTTTACCTTTTATGGATAAAAAATGAAAATTTAATTATTTTTCTTACAATGTTCAACGTCTTGTTATGAACATTTAAGAAATTATTTCTAAGACTTTATTCTCAAATTTAACTACAAACCATATAATTGGAAGCATATTGTTTGCATGTGGACCAAATGATTGATAGAATTTTCTCTTCATGTTTTTCTTTCAAGTGATAGCCATCAACATATATGACAGGCTTATAAGGAGCATATAACTTTAAAAGTAAAAGAGAACACATACATGAGATTGAATAATCCTCCTAGATACTCGATTACAAAGAACTACAACGGTTATACTTCAATATACTTAATCCATAACTCTTTATTTTATTAAATTTCTTTCCCTCCTGACCCGTTAATAACTATAATGTAAAATTATTAATTTTGAAATATGCCTTGCATTTTTGTGGAAATAGAAGTTCATTGATAATATCATATGTGGAAATAGCAGTTCACTGGCCTTAGGCTTTTGCGGAAATAAAATGTTGCTACACATAAACTGCTTATACG
This sequence comes from Erythroxylum rotundifolium, assembly GCA_027563915.1. NCBI lineage: Eukaryota > Viridiplantae > Streptophyta > Magnoliopsida > Malpighiales > Erythroxylaceae > Erythroxylum > Erythroxylum rotundifolium. The sequence goes on from JAOSBO010000003.1 coordinate 22,270,368, forward strand.
TAACTTTAGGTTATACCTTAATAAAGACTTTATAAGGTAGAACCTTTGGCAGATTGTGGTGGTTGTCGTCATCTATTGGCCTTGTATCATCTTTCTCATAGTCGTAAAATAAATCTATCTCCTTACCTATGGATGTAAGTCACATAATTGGCTAAATCACTTTTTTTTTTTTTTGTATCTTGTTTAGTTTATTTTTTCTTATATTACTTCAGTTTGCATGACAATTTGTATTAAAGCATAGGTTTTACTATCAATATATCTCTTGTTAGTTTTATTATTGAGAATTTCAATAGATATAATGATTTCACTTTATGGAAAGTGAAGGTGAAGGTGGTTTTTATTCAATAGGGAAGCAAAACAACGCCCTTCTCCTTCCCCACCCTTCTTCAAAATTTGATTTGTATTTTTCATACAGAAATCTCTAACCAAGAATAGAACAAGATCCATTTGTAGCATATCTAAGTGACTCTTTGGTTCAGGCTAAAGAAGCAATGTCATTGGATTATTATCAAATTGACTGTATTTTTTTTTCTATGAAGATCCCACCAGAGTGCCTTCTACTTCTAATAGGCCATGAACTAGATCAGAATCATTCTCAATAAGTCCACAAGAGCATTCTACTTCTAAAGGTTATGAACTAGATCGTAATCATTTTCAACAAGTTCATAATAAGTGATCCCATTTTTTCATCAGGTCCAGGTAGAGACTAAAGGTCTAACGTAACCGATGCAATATAATAACTTAAAAATACAATGATGTTTTAATTTATATGGTAGCAATAGAACCAATATTATGCAACAACAATGGCAACAAAGAGTATTGTTTAACTAGCAATTCCTCACTTTGATTATCATTATGACCACTGAAGCATATTAATAAAATTTTTCTTAAATTAAAATAATATTAGCAAGTATTCTTTGAAGGAATCATTAAACCTGATGGCATGCATAAAATAGACATATTTCATAGTAATTCCTTATATTTTGATTGATAAAAGGATTATAGATTACAACCATATATTTTGTGTTTATAGAGTAGATTATAGATTTAGTTCAAAATGTGTTTGAAAGTGGAGATTTAACAAAGAAAAGAAAAAAAGAAAATTTTGGAAAAATAATAATTTGCAAAAGAAATTCAAAAAGTGGTTTGAATATGCCCACATCTTAGTCAACGTGACTATTAAAAAAATTCCAAAAGTGATCTAAGCATAAGGTGTGCCCACACCTTAGTCAATAGGATAGTTATAACAAATAAACATGATTAAGTGGATGAGGGCTTTCTAGACTCAATGATTCCAACTACTTTACCCTTGATTTGCTCTATTAGGATTTTTTTCATTAGGGAAGATTTGTTTTGATAGGATAATCCTAATGGAATTAGGATCCTTTGGACTTATTTTTGATCTTATCTTTTATCCCTTATTTTTAGGAAGATTACAAAGGGTTTTGACATTATATAGAGGGTAGAGGATAGAGGTGCAGGGGTAGTCAGCCTATATCCTTTCCTCTTAGTTTATTATTATTTTCTATGTTCATTATTTTTCTTTCGTATTTTCTATGAGAACCATGTCGAACTAAATTCTCTTTTTCTAGCCAAAGGTTAATTTAAGTTTGACTTTTCAATAGTTTTGAGATGTAATTGTTTTTCTTTACTTTTTTAGTAATACTTGTATGTTATTTGAGATTATTAAAATTATTGTTTTGTTTGATTGATACAAAAAGGCCTATTGTTCATTTATTAAAATAATATATTGCCAACCAAAATAATTAAATCTATAATTGTTTGATTCTTTTAATGCTTAGAGGTAAAATGATAAGGTTCAATATAGAATATTCAACTCATATTATATGAATATATAATATATTCTAAATGAAATGATTATTTGTGTTTGCTGGCGAGAATTAGTGGTCTCTCTAGCTCGTGTCTAGAAGTACACTATATATAACATACCTCAAACTTGGAGTAGACAAAACAATGATGGGTGTAGTCACTTGCTTATTCTTTAATTCTTAAAAGTTAGCCTCACAAGCATCTATCCATTTAAACTTCTTTTCCTTCCAGAGCAAACGAGTCAAAGGCAATACAATTATGGAAAAATCTTAGACAAATCAATGAAAGTAACTTACTAGACACAAGAAGCTGCAAACATTGTCACTGTACAGGTGTAAGCCAATCCATTATTGCCCTGGCTTTACATAAGTCTACATGGATACCATCTCTAGAAATAACATACCCCATAAATACTACGTGGTGCATCCAAAAATAACACTATAAAAACCTAGCATAAAACTTCTTATCCATAAGTTTTAGTAGAACCAACCTCAAATGATTATAATGCATCTCCTCAATTGAGGAATATATCAAAATGCAGCAAAGAAGACTATCAAACTGATCCATAAATGGCTTAAACACCTTTTTTTTATATCAAATTTATAAATATTACTAGTGCATCAATCAAACCAAATGGCAAAACTAGAAATTCATATTGCGATATCTAGTCCTGAAAGTAGTCTTCCATATATCTTCCTTAACCCTTAGTTAATGATATCCAAATCTTTAGTCAATCTTAGAGAAAAAAACTAGCTCTTTAAATTTGATCAAGCAAGTCATCTACCTATGCCAATAGATATTTGTTCTTAACGGTGACTTTATTTCAATTGCCTATAGTCAATGTAGAACCATATACCACCATCATTTTTCTTAAGAAATAGTACAAGTTAGACTTTTAACTTCTTAAGCTTTAGTGGTCTGATGGACCCTTTATCCAACAAATCTTAAAGTAGGACTTTTAACTTCTTAAGCTTTAGTGGTGCTATATTATAGGGCTGAATAGAAGTAGGTGTTATACTCGAAATCAAATTAATCCCAAACTCAACCTCCCTATTTGGTGGCAACATTGGTAACTTCTCTAAAAAATACATCAAGAAAATCTATGACTATCTCCACATCTCCCATGATCAAGGTCTTTTTTCCTACCTCTTATACACTAACTATGAAACCTTGAAAGCCATTTCTTAAAAGCTTAATTGCTTGTTAAGTTAATATCATAGTTATTGAAGTTTTGAGAACTATATTATATAAGATAAACTTTGGCTAATATGAAATGCAAAAAACTTATAAAACATTCAACACTATGTATGGTTCTTAGATAACCAATCCATACTAAAGATAAATTAAAAATATTTCAAAGGTATCAAAATAGGATTGACCTCAAACTGCCTACTTACTATACTCATCATGCAAAATTTAAGTGCATAATTAGTAATCATCACATCACTAAATAATTAACAAATAGGTAGCATGAAATATAATGGATAACTTATCAGACTTTTAAGATACGAGAGATGTACTAAAAACTATAATAGGGCACCATGAGCTTGCTCTTAACTCATAGCAAATAATTATCCTGGAGTATTGGGCTTGTATGTATTAGCATTAGAGCTAAAGTTATGCAATTTCAGATAACATGTCCCACCTTCCTCCATTTAAAACATTTCATAATGGGGTTGTCACAAGGGCTTCTATGCTTTCTTTTATACTTGGAACACTAATCTACACCCATCTAAATATATTTGCCTCTATAAAATAAGGCTTAAATTGTGGATCATTCTTCTTAACAAAAACTTTACTACTAGAATCCTACTATTTGTTATGACTGTGGCTATTTAACACCAACTCTACTTTATGAATCCCTCTAACTAGCCATATACTAACTATAATTCTCAATATGCTATTATACCACTCTAGCCAACTTTTCTTCTTGAGCATAAGTTTATAGCATAAATATGATATCTATACTTGAATATCAGAACTTAAGCCATTCTAAAACTTCAAAGATTTCTTTTCCTCAATATCTACCGTATGAAGAGCAAACTTGGAGAGTTTGTCAAACTTTTCCATATAATCACAAACTTTCATCCTGTTTTACCCTCCTATGTAAGCTACATAAACTCTAACTCCTTTTTGCTACTTTATACAAGTTAGGAAGTACTTGTGATTTGTACTTCCTAATCTGTATAATACAAGTACTTGTGATTTGTACTTCCTAATTTGTATAATACAAGTTAATGTTATGGCATCACTTGGCAAGAGTTTGTTGATTAGGAAGTACTTGTATTAACTCAAGAGTACTCAAGAACTCTTGCCAAGTGATGCCACTAATATTAACTTGAAATCTCAAGTGAAGGGTTGCCTTCCACCAATTATCAACATCATTGAACAACTATAAAAATAACTTAACTTTCTAATTCTTTGAGCAACTAATAGAATAATATAACTTCTCCAATTCTCAAATCCATTTATCTAACACTATTGGATCTAAGAATCTGTTAAAGTTTGGGGATTGGAGCATTATTATTGTTGGGTCTCAATTAAATCATGTTTATTTTTAAATAGCTTAACCATATGCCTTAATAGCTCATGAACACCTTATCTATTTATCCTTCATAACTAAAACCAGGGTTAGAAACTTAAAGGTAACTAACTCCAACAAAAGAATCAAATTTATTACTCTAAATTCAATCAGACATAATCACTTAACCAACAACTAGTAAACATATGCTTTGACACCACTCTATGATGTCCTGAACCTAAATTATCCATTTAAGGAGTATCTTGAATCAAAACATCAACTAACAACCTATGCAAACACTCAAACTATATAAACTAGGTAATAATTTTTAAAATTGTCAATAAGAATACAAAGCTCTAAGAAACCATATATATAATTTATTTCATAAATAACACACACACACACACACATATAGTTCACATTATTCTTCAAGCCATAAGGCTATATATAACATATATATATAACCAAGTTGTTCCTAAAATTCAAGTTATATAAATAAGTTCCACTAACACTAAACTATATATACAAGTCCCTAAATAAAGTAAAAGATCTCCAAATCTACCTTTACAACTGATATCCTAGGCCACTAGATTGGATGGATAATCGTGACTTATTATACCATCTGTAGGCTTCAATATCTCAATAAAACCATAAACTGATCATACATGAGGATTCTACCATTTATTGGATCGTTGGCCTTTCGCAAGGATTCTATCATTTACGATAATATGGGGATTCTACCATCTGATTACAAAACCATATCATATAGCTCTTCTATGCATAGGTAAAACCAAGACTGCACAAAATTCCAAGCCAAGTTTTGCATGGTTATAACCATTTGCATATATCATATCACAATATACATATATCTTACATTCATCAACTTTCTCAAATTATGAACATTTTAAATCCATTTCTCATATCTTTCTCAAATTTTGAACAGTTCAAATTCATATTTCATATTTTACAATCACTTTCTTAATTTAAGAATACTTCTCAAATCAATTTCATCATTTACACATACGTAGAATTAACAAAAAAACTTCCATAATCTTAACTTATCTAAAAACCAACCTTATTTTTTAATTATATTCAAACTCACTTGCTTACTACCATTTTAAAGTATAAATAATTCATTTAAAATATATAGTTTACATTTAAATCAAATTATATGAAAGATCCATAAACCATAAGTTGATCTCAATATGATGCATTAATTTTAAAACCATGAAAGGAGTATGATTTACTTATTCCAAGAAGCTTCCAAACAAGAAGAAATCAAGCAAAAACAAAGTGAATTATTTAAAAGGTATTTGCTTAAAACTTAATCCAACTACTAAAGTGAGCAAAAGTCAAAAAAAGTATCTCAACCTACTTTAACCTTTATATACTAAAATAGCCATAACTTCATCTCCTAACATTAGAATCACTTGAGTGAACTAGAAACATAAAGCTAAAACTTTTTTTATACTTTTTTAACATATAACTCTAACACCATGAAAAACATTAAATAAAAAAACCTCTCAATATAGTCTTAAAAATGAGTGTATCTTAACTTGAAAACATATCCTAAACTAAACCAACAACTATGAAACATCCAAAACACTTATAAAAACACCTAAAACATCTATGGAATACCAAGAGTGCTAACACATAACTTGTAAAAGAGAATGAGCAAGTCCACAAGTTAAGTATTCAGAAGCTAGAAATCCATAATGTTACACTCTAACAAAAGAAAATGATTATTGGCCTTCCAATATACTGAATTACAACAAAAGGATGTGAAGAATTCATTATTGATAAACAACATAGGGATCTACTCCCAAAAGGAAAAACATAAAGAGAAATAAAGTTATTAGAAATTGTGCAGTCTAACCTTTGTAGGTCGATCAATCATATTCTAATAAAGGTAAACATTCTATTATCACTTTAATTGGTGATTTAAATAAAAAATTGAGCTTATATTTTAGGAGAAAATATGAAGCTTTAATTACTTTAAAAAGCTTTAGACCAATTGTTGGAAAGAAGTAAGATGTCTACTTTAGGTGTTGCTTATGAACTGTGGCCAAGAATATACTTAAGATGAATTTGTAGATTTTTGTGACATATATTGCATTACTGTTGGAGTTATGTAAATATAGTGACCTAGAAAGCAAGTGTATTTACATATAACTTAATTTTCTTCCAGTTACTTTTGTAATTAAAAATATTTATTATTAATAAAACAAAAGAGTTTGGTTTTATTTGTATGAGCATTATATATATCTAATCATAAGGTACTAAGATTCTTTTGTAAGTAATGCACATATACATGGAGATGTATGAGAAACACGTATATTATTAGAATCTAAATTAGTTGATTCACAGTTGAATAATCAAGTTGGTCATTTGATTATGGTTTAGACTGTAGTGTTGCAATTTATCTCCGTGTAAGTAAAAGAGTTTACTTCAAGGGAATGGTGAGTTTCATATCATGATCGTAGTTGACTATCGATAATGGCACTACTAAATGAATCTGAAATCAAGTATGTTTTAAAGAATAAAGTAGGTCGTTACTTTAATCTTAAAACATAGACCTTAGCATTCTGTTATTACGAACCACAATCTTAATGAGTGGTGAACTCATATATGTTTCATTATACTTCTTGATATGATCGGAATGGATTTGTACAGAGTATCAATCCAATGTTTGCAAGTTGGAATTATTAATTGAAACATGTATCAAGGAACATTCACTCAAATAAAGAGTTTACAGTGATATCATCACTTTTAGATTTTTTTACGAAGTTTGGTGATTAAACTGACACCAGTAGTTTGATCGGCTAGCTGCCCATGAAGTCTTAGCACCAAGATGAGATCTTGTGTGTTAATCACCATATAGAGTAAAACGGGAGATCTAAAAGTAAAAACTACATAAGGGCAAAATGGTAATATTACCCTTTATTGAGTGGATGGCTATAATATGGTTCATAATAAAGTTTGCAATTGGACATCTTATTTGAAGCATGTATTCTTATAATTCTTAGTAATCCAAGAGTTCAACTAATTGTCTTTAGTGGAATGACATTTGATTAATTAGTTGGAATTAATTCCAGGTTTATTGGAGCTTGAATTATACAAGTTTAATTAGATTCCCCATTTGGCTTTTAGGAAGGTTATCAAGCAAAGTAAGAAATATAAATAGAGGTTTTAAAACCCATGATTGAATGCTGGGCTTACTCTAATTAGAAGCCCAAATGAACATTGAATATTGGGCTAGACTTTGGTTTGATTTGATTAATTAGATTAATTGAATTAAAGCAAAGTTATTAAAGAAAGAAGGAGGGAATATTTCAGTTTTTTATACCTAGATGTGCAGCTGCACATTTAGCATTGAATTGCTAATTTAAAGATGGTTTTTATCATGCTTTATCATCATTAAATGGAGTACTGATCTTATCATTCAATGGTTTAATGGTTGTCTTTTAAAGATGGCATGTAATGTAACCTTTTAGCATTCATTTCATTATAGAAAGGAATAGGTGCATTTGATGTATTTTCATTTCATTATAGAAAGGAACAGGTGCATTTGAAGTATTTTTTCTTCCTTCTTTCATCCATAACCGAAAATGAGAAGTTCTCATTTAGGTTATTGGTCTTTTCATATAGTCATCTTAAACAAATGAGAGGAGTCTCATTTATGACTTCTTTATGATTGATTAAAGAATGAAATGATGCATTGGATGCACTTCACATCTTTCTTTCATAATAACCGAAATTGACAAGGAGGGGAAGAAGTGTTCTTGCACTTTGTTTTTTTACTCACTCTCTCCTCTCATGCATGCATAGCCGTAACTTGAATGAGAAGAGTCTCTTTTTTTGCTTCTTTCTTCTAAGAAAAATCTCCTTAAAAATATTTCTTCTCCTTTCCCACCAAAGGATCTTGTTAACCAAGTTGTCCATGAAGAACAAGTGGTAGATCAGATTGGTAGGGATACAACAACAAGGAGAGGATGCAAAAGCGAGGAGTCAAAGCTATAGCAAGGAGTCAATATATTTATGCCACCTTGTTCTTATGTAAATTATTTTCCTTATATCGTATCCTGTATAGCTGAACACATGCTGATTTCTTAATGTTATTTTTTCTACGTTTTTTATTTCAAAAAAGTTTTGAAATCTACTATTTAACCAAATCTTGCATGCTTTCATTTTCGATCCAACAATCACAAGTCAATTAACAACAACGTATACATCACAATAATATGATTTTTAAAAAATAAAGAAAAATAAAAAATGTGTTGAAGACTATTAGCAATGAATTGCGTGCGAAAGAGTTTCTAGACTAAAGATGTTAATTAGAAATTTTACATTCTAAATAGAAGTCTAACTCTAACATTTCATAATACAATACCAAAAAAAGAATTAAGTGATTGTCAACAAGCAAACTGGTCACTTCATAATTTTCAAATGTATAGCTTATTCGCATAACCCAAATGAGAAAAGGAAGAAGTTAGATGGAAAAGGTGAGAAATTTATTTTTGTCAAATTAGTTAATTATTCTAAAGCTTACAAGTTTTACAATCCTCACTCTATAAAGATTGTCATAATTTGTGATGTTATCTTCAATGAAGCAAATTACAAGAATATAATGATGATGGTATTTAATAATAAATAATTGTTGAACTTAAAAAATGGAAAGTTACCATATCAGCAACTTGAAGAAGAAATAGTGGTAGAGTCATCTATACTTATAATTGAATAACTTTCATAAAGGAATAGAAGGATGTATGCATAGATGGATGACTATATAGTAACAAAATTTGATCAAAGTGAAGCTTCACTCATAAACTTTGCTTTTTTTTTTTCAAATTGTGATCCCGTAACCTTTGACAAAGTTGTTCAACATTCAAAACGAAGGGAAGTAATAAATGATGAAATTTTATCCATAGAGAAAAAAAAGTAATGCTTGAGAGTTAATTGAACTTCAAAAAGGAGAGAAGACCATTAGTGTGAAATAGGTCTATAAGGAAAAATTAAAGCAAAATGGTGAAGTTGACTAGTTGGTAACCTGATGACAAGGGCACGGGTAATCGAAGCTCTAATGAATGACGGTCATAACTATAACGATCTTAAGGTAAAAAAATTCCTTATCAGACAAGTTCTGATCAGTAGGTAGAGAGAGCTAATCTGGACTTGACTTTCCTGTTTATATATATATCTCTCTCATTATTGGAGACCTTATTCTATTCACCTCTTTCAGCTTCTACTGAATCAAGAAATGGGTTTGATTTTTCATTTTTAATTTTTTTTGGATATAATAATATATATAAGGTATCTTTCAAATAATTCAATATAAGCAATTGGATGTTTGACTCAGGCCTATATGACATGACCAATCAATAGAAAGCCTCCAAAACTCTACCTCATCTTAAGGCATGCTTAATAGAAAAAGGCTAAAAATAATAATCCAATGTCGATTACAAGGAAGTCTTTGCTCCAATTACATTACTTAACAAAATTAGATTTTATGTTGGATATATATAATTCATGATCTATCGTAGATGTCAAATAAGTTCTCTTACGTGGAACCTTAAAGGAGTAGGTTTTTTTTTTCTTTAAACCCCTTTGTTATATTAAATTTAGATAAGCAAGAAAAGTGTATAAATAAAAGAAAGCTTCATATGAACTAAAACAAACCCTAAAGTCTTGGTATAGTCATATAAAAAATATTTCTTAATTAAAGGAAGGATTTTCAAGTGTACTTATGAAAATAAACCTTTTTTTATGCAATTTAAAGGTAATGGAAAAATGATCATAGTTTGCTTATATATGGATGAATTGATTTATACTAACAATAATGAGGTGATGAATGATCAATTTAAAAATTCTATTATGTCTGGATTTGATATGTTTAGTTTTAGTCTATTATATTATTTCCTTAGAATATAATTTTTTTTCACTCTATAGGTAGACTATTTATCTCATCGAAAAGGTATATATAAGAAATCTTATTAAGATTTCAAATAGAAAAACTAAAGTTGATAGGCCCCTCTCCTTAAATGACTAGGCGGCCTACTTGGTACTCTACAGTGGCCCTCTAATCAATATCTAATCCAGCTAGAAAGTTCCTATGGAGCTAAGCATGTTTCCCTTTTTTTTGAAAAAGCCTTAACTCAATATTAAGAAATATAAAGTGGTTTTTTAAAAATCATTTTATTAAAAATTTCCGCAGCTTAACAACTTCATTTTGACATTCCTAAAACTTCCAAAGTCCTTCTAAAAGTTCAAATCACTTATATATTCACACCAAATTCTCCAATGCAAATTTTGGACTTCAAGTCCACTTCTAGGCAATCTCAAACAATTAAATCAATTGATTTAAAAATGCTAAAACATATTTATGGATTTAATTCATATACATGCATTCTTTGCACAAAAATACGTTCAAAACGTATTCATGGATATGCAACAGTTTTTAAAAAGTATTTTTAAGGCAATAATGCCTACACAGCAGCAAGTTACGAAGTTTACTTGTGTCGTGGAGTCCCTAATGTTGAATACTCTGAGCGTGTACCTGGGAGGTTTCATTTTATAAACAGAAAGAAGAGTGTGAATTAAAACAAGCTCAGTGAGTGTTAATATCCTATTCAAATCATGATTAACAATTTAAACCTCCTTAAAACAAATACAATTCATTTCATATAGTACAATGCTAATATAAAACATATATGGTTCTTCAAACCAAATTTCTCAATTTGCTTTTAAAGAAACTAGTGTTGACATTATTACTGTCATGAACTTTCTTATGCAATATAGGCCACCACTAATTTCTTTGCCATATGTTACCCATACGCATAAAGTCATGGATCTAGTTCTACATTGCTTACTCGTGACGAGTTAACTAGTAGTTATGGAGTTGGTTATACATTGCTTTCTTAATTAAGTTCACCGTTATACACTGGTAGTTACTGAACTATTTATATTTTCCTTACCTATAACAATTTTTGCTAGCATTATATATACTCTACAGTGTAGAGGGCAACTCACTGGAATACTGACAGACACAACACTACCGGCTATAAGTAATTGACACCCCCAGACATTGCCATGCATGATCAAAATACTCTAATCGGTATAATAATAAGTATAAAACCTAATGGTGTATTATAGGTTAAAAAAATCCTTTTTCTTAGTAACTTAACTTTTGGCATATAATTTATATACTTAGTAAATAAAGAGCAACTCATACATTTACAACTCATATCACTTTCAAAATCAATTATGGGAGATTTTACATTAATAACAATACTAATAGCGCTCATGATCATACAATTCAATGCGTAATTTAAAATCCCATGTAATCACTTCTTTTGCAAAGAACTTATTCATATAAAACAATTAAAATACAATCACTATTTTGTAATTTTATTGCCAAGCACACTCATGGATTCTATGCCTCTCCTTTACCTACATAAATCGCATTTTTTTAGTCATTTATTTCCAAATTCTGAAATAAGGCATTAAAACTATATTTTCAGTTTTAACCAAATTCGAGATTTGTTTTTAATTGCCTAACACATATGCTAATTGTATTTCTGCTTTAACTTCCATAAGTTAATATATTTTTCTTCATTATTTCCATTTAAGAAGAATTTAAATGTCATTTACACATATTTTTGGATGTTTTTCAATCATTTAAATGTCATTGTCAGATATTTGAATGAGTGAGACTCTCTAGAATTATGAAGCGATAAAGTGACTTTGGTTGGAGCATTGTATTATTGTACTTAAGGGTAATCTAAGTGAGATTGAGGTTCCTCTTAACCTTAGACAAAGATTGTAAAAGGATTACTTTTTACTAAGAATGATTGTAAAAAGATTATTCTTCGCTTTAAAAGAACAATTATAATGAAATTATAAGAAGAGTTTTAGGAATAAATGTAAGGAAGGATTATATTCCAAATCATTATAATCCTCATTAAGTTATTGTTCAATTGTTTGATTAATTTATGTTAAGTTATTTTTCTTATCCTTATTTATATAGATTATTTCTAATTGAGTATATTATTTATAAAAGTTTGTTAAATTTCATAAACACCCAATTAGGCCATTAGGGACTAAAAACTATTTTAGTATGTAATTTCCTTGGTTTTTGTAATTGATGATGTAAATCTTTACTTATATGGATTTATAAAGGTGGACAAAAATATTTCATACTAATGTCTATACCCTTTAGCTTAACTTTACTTTCTAGCTTCAATTGATTTCTTTTTATCTTTTTTTATTTAGATTATAACACTTTGATTCTTTTTAGTTTTGAAAATCACATAATTTCAATAATAGCACTATGATACTCTTTACATAAACAGAATTTTGAATTAACTATGTCAATGCTATTATTTGTTCATGTTTTGAATGAACCAAGCACAAGGATTGGATTCTTTTTTACCATGAAGCACCCCTAGGAAATAGTTGCATCTTTAATTTGTTGTTTAATATGGTGGATTGTTGACATAAACAATATGCCAACAATATGCCATATTGATTTTACATAATTTCTAAACTCGACATTTTTCCTTTTCCATTTTCATTTCTATACATCTTAGTCCTATATTAGAATTGATAATAGACATCTCCATGTTTGGTAGTTTCCTTGCATGATAAAGAGAGAAATCATGCCCTATCCAAATAAATAATCATTCTTCATTCAATTCCTTCATATTTAATGTATATAAGTAACAATAACAACAACAGCAACAACTTAGTGTAAATCTCACTAAAATAGGGGGGATTAGAGAGGTCCAATAATATACAGCCTTACCCTTAGAAAGGTTGTTTTCAAATGATCCACATGATAATAATAATAACAAGAACAATAACAACAATAAAAATAATAAGGTTTTTTGCTTATCTTAAATATTTTTTATTACAATCAAACTAATTTATGTATTATTTATTAATTATCCTCAATTTTATATAATTATTAAATAAGAAAATATTAATATTCCTAAATAAAGTTATTCGTTATAAAAGAATGGTAGTAAAATTTTAAGTTCTAGTAAATAAAATACTAACTAATGAGATGTGTAATCCTTTAAAGATGATATGTCAATAAATAAATTATTTCTTTTAAGACAACTTTAGTAAACAATTATTAATTAAATGAAATAGTTTAAATTTTAAATTTAAAATTAAAAAAAAGAATCAAGTTTGGCCTAAATTTGATGGGGCTTTAGACAGTTAGTAGCCTGATCTATCTCTAGCTAGACTGTGAGTACCAAACCCATTCAGTGCTTAAGTCGAGTTTGGGTCCGTATAACTTGCCAAGGTTATCCCTAACTATAATAATTTTCATATGACAATGAATAAATTGAATGTCTTATATAGAAAAAGAATTAACGAAAGGTGAAATCCATTGACCAAAGTAGTATTGCTAGGCTTGACAATTTTGTCTAAGTCATACTTGGCCTGACCTGAAGTTAACATATTTAGCTTGATTTGTTTAGACATCGAACCAAGTAAGGCTTTTTTTAATTTTAGACTTTAAATTGGATTCAAACTCGGTATTGCATCAAGAAGAATTTGAGTGTCATTTACATATATTTTTAAATATTTTTCAAGCATTTAAGCACCATTGTCTCATAGTGAGTGAGGCTCTCTGGAATTATGAAGCGATAAAGCGACTTATTTTAAGTTGTAAGATTTGGTTGGAGCACTATATTATTGTACTTGGGGGTAATCCAAGTGAGATTTAGGTTCCTGTTCACCTTAGAAGAAGATTGTAAAAGGATTACTTTTTGTTAAGAAAGATTGCACAAAGATTATTTTTGCTTTAAAAGAAGAATTATAATGAAATTCTAAGAAGAGTTTTAGGAATAAATGTAGGCAAGGATTATTTTCCAAATCATATAATATTCATTAAATTATTATTCAATTGTTTGATTAATATTAATTCAATTTTTTTATCCTTATTTATATTTATGATTGTTAATTAAGTATATTAGTTACAAAAGTTTGTTAAATTTTATAAACACCCAATTTGACCCCTCTCCTCTTGGGTGCCATTAGGGACTAAAAATTATTTTATTATGAAATTTCTTTAGTTTTTTTAATTGATGATGTAAATCTTTACTTATGTGGATTTATGAAGGTTAACAAAAAAAAAAAGTTACATACTAATGTCTACACCTGTTAGCTCATCTTTACTCTCTAGCTTCAATTGATTTCTTTTTATCTTTTTCTTATTTTGATTATAAAACTTTGATTCTCTTTAGTTTTGAAAATAACATAATTTCAATAATAGCACTATGATACTCCTTACATATGTAGAATTTTGAATTAACTATATCAACGTTATTATTCTTTCGTGTTTTGAATGGACCAAACATAAGGGTGGATTCTTTTTTCACCATGAAGCACCACTGGGAAATAATTACATCTTTAATTTTTTGTTTACTACAATGACTGTTGACATAAACATTATAACATATTGATTTTACATAATTTCTAAACTCGACATTTTTCCTTTTCCATTTCCATTTCCATTTCTATACATATTAGTCCTATATTAGAATTAATAATAAACCTCTCCCTGTTTAGTGGTTTCCTTGCATGATAAAGAGAGGAATCGTGCCATATCCAAGTAAATAGTCATTCTTCATTCAATTCCTTCATATTTAAAGCATATAGGTAACAACAATAACAATAACCCAGTAAAAGTTCCACTAAAATAGGGGGTTTAGGGAGGTTTAGTAATATGCAAATTTACCCCTAAATAGTATAAAGGTTGTTTTCAAATGATCCACATAATAATAACAATAACGACAAAAACAATAACAAAAACAACAGCAATAACAACAAAAATAATAAGATTTTTTGTTTATCATATCAATAAATATTTTTTATTACAATCAAACTACTTTAATTATTATTTATTAATTATCCTCAATTTTATATAATTATTAAATGATAAAATATTACTATTCCTAAATAAAGTTATTAATTATAAAAGAATGGTAGTAAAATTTCAAGTTCTAGTAAACAAAATACTAATGAATGAGATGTGTAATCCTTTAAAGATGATATGTAAATAAATTAATTCTTTTAAGATATTAGAAAAGAATCAATAATTAAATGAAATAATTTAAAAATTAAATTTAACTTTGAAAAAAGAATCAAGTTTGGCCTAAATTTGACAGGACTATAGGCAATTGGAAGCCTAATCGGGCTTTAGTTAAACCTGAGAGTCCCAAATCTATTCAGTCCTCAAGTTGAGTTTGGGTCCTTATAACTTGCCAATGTTATCCCTAAACATAATAATTTGCATATTACAATTAATAAAATGAATGTCTTATGCAAAAAAAGAATTAAAGAAAGGTAAAATCCATTCACCAAAGTAGTATTGCTAGGCTTGACATTTTTGTCTGAGCCTCTCTTGGCCTAACCTGAAGTTAACATATTCAACCTAATTTATTTAGGCATTGAAGCAACTAAGGCTTTTTTTGTTTTAGACTTCAAATTGGATTCAAACTCAGTCTTATTGGCTTGGCCCAACCCAAAGCCTAAGCCATCTCCTTACTCTTATATGAAATAACATTATTTTATATTAGTCAAAATGACATTATTTCATATAACATTGTTGGTGCAAAGTTTTATATTGAAATGACATCGTTTTGACTAACATAAAAAGACTTACTTTAAGTTTAGAAACAACAACCCCATTTTTCTCTAGCC
This sequence comes from Erythroxylum rotundifolium, assembly GCA_027563915.1. Classification (NCBI taxonomy): domain Eukaryota; kingdom Viridiplantae; phylum Streptophyta; class Magnoliopsida; order Malpighiales; family Erythroxylaceae; genus Erythroxylum; species Erythroxylum rotundifolium. The sequence continues at coordinate 22,286,431 of JAOSBO010000003.1, forward strand.
AATATTGTACCATAATTGAAAATGAATTAAGTAATTCCTAACTTTGAACCCTCTGCTGTAAATGATTCTACTTTGTTGCTTCATTTTTTAATTCAAATTTGCTTTGTTCGTTACTTGTTTGGTATTCACTAGTAAACATCCTTCTTGCTGAAAGGCTCTGTAATTGCAAGTTTTTACATTAGTTGTGTTGTGCTTGTAAAATCTATACAAATTAGATAATCAAAAGCACTAGCAATATCGAATAAATTGAAATCAAAGGTATGCATCATTACTTCTCTTCAAGTTTGAATCCATTCTTAACCACATAGACTATTTCTGTGGGACTTTACAAATATTTTAGCATTTCACATGTGATTAGTGACCTAACATGAAAAACTAGTCTATATTACAAGATAAGAGTTGCAATGTTATGCCATGAACTGTAAAAGTATTTCCTATATCTTCAATGCTTTTATTGAGGATTTAGAAGTTGAGATAAAATTGCACTACTAGAAGGTAAAAATGATGATCATCAGAATCCCTTTTCAAATATGTCATTGACTTAATTTTAGTGGATTAGAAGTGGTAGACAAACTTTTTTTTTTTACATAGAGTTATGTAATAGAAAGAAGTTCATATTTGGAGGTCAAACATTTTTTATCCCTAACCTAATAAGAGGGAGGACTAAATTGATTGTCACAAGTTATAATATGAACAAAACAAAGTTTTTGATAACTAAGATGATCATTAATGAAGAACAACTACTCTCCATTGTCAACAATAAAAACTTTAGGATGGTGTTCAACTCACTCTAATTGACCTTTAAGATTCCAACTCGAAATATTGTGAAGAAAGAAAAATTTAAGCTTTAAGATCATCAAAAGAAAGAAATATTAAAAACGATGTCAAGTATTATGGATGAGTAGGCATCACATTTATATTGAATGCATGGACAGCTAAAAACTAAAAAAAGGGTTATATGGTGATGATAGAACACTACATTGACAATAAGCGGACTCTATGCAATTGACTATAGAGGTTACTCATATTTTAATATTGTTATCATTTATTTTTTAATTATATTATAATTGACATTTTCATATTTTTAAATGGTAGATTTATTTATGTCTCAGTGTTATATACAAGTGAAAGGTTAACAACCATATTGGTGGATTGCTTAATAGATGGAAACATCGACACAAAGATATCAACCACAATTCTCAATAATTATAGCATAAATGATGCGATGATAGAAAAGTCAAAGAACAGGTTATGAATTATTGGGAGCTTATTGATTGGTGAAAAGTTATTCCATATGTGTTTTTTGCATATATCATGAATTGAAATATAAAGGACAGGTTGGAATTGATACTAGAGTTAATCTAGAATAGCACAGTATATTAAAATGCAATACCTAAAAGAATGAAAATTTTGAAGAAATTACACAATAACTACGTATACCATATATGAAGAAGTTAGTTTTAGATTATCCAATTATACAAAATACAACATTCAAGATGTTGGAGTTTATAACCAAGCATGTTTAGATGTTCAGTGGGCTAAGACATAAAGATTATTTGTATACTTTCCTACAGATAAAAGAGTAATAGGAGTTGGTTAAAGCACTTTGTGCAAAGTTGGAGATATTTTATGAGGCTACTTAGTGGTTCTCAAGAATAAAATACTCAATTTTACACATTTGCTTTAGCACTATATGCAAAATTAAGGAATCTTTATATTGTTTGATATTTGCTTCCAATAAGGTCATCCAGGTCATGACAAAGTAGATGATGGAGAAACTCAACTCTCATTAGTATATGGTCAGACAAACAATGGCAGTCATTTATGTGTTGGACTTGAGATATAAGATGGAGGACTATATTCTTATTATCAGAAGTTATCTGGTGATCATGCTAAAGAACATGTTGATATCATTAAATAATTATGGTATGATTTGTTTAATGTTTATCAACTAAGATTGGACAAAGATAAAGATCATGATAGTTTGTTATCAGCTTTAGTTTCAACCTCATTTGGTCTTTTGTAAGACTGGTATGTGTTTTAAATATGCATAACTCTTTAAAAAACAAGGCTAGGACTTTTTACATTAGGATGGAGTTGGACAACTATTTCGAGAAAGGTGTTGTGACTAGAGTTAAAATGTGCAGTTTGATGTATTGATAGGGTGGAAGACATATAGAAGTGCTTTTTTGATCATGCAAACAATTGCATGAGACCTTTTAATAATTCCAATATTTACTATTGCTTTGGAGTCTACTTTTAGTACTGACAGTAAAATTATTAGTCCTCATCATGCTCGACTTCATCTTAATACTGCTAAAGCCTTTATATGTCTTAAGTTGGTTAGATGATGAAGATATTTAGGGTAAATTCTATTTTTATGATATATTAGTTTTGTTTACATTAATAATTTTAACAATCATATATTATATTATCTTGTATTACCTATTTTATATTGATATAAGTACAGATATCAGTCTTCCAATAGAAAATATCTTTAAACAAATATTTGATGTGAAAGGCATATTTAATTGTTAATTACCATATGTTGAATATTCATTTAATACAATTGTTGTATAATTGGGTATACTTTATATAATAATTTTTTATATGTAGATTAAGTGGATTGAACTATTAATAATCCTAATTACAATGATTAGCTAACCTCTATTCTCTATTTTGAGTTTGTTTTCTTTAATCTTACTTCTCAATTTACTATTTTTTATTTGATTACTTTGGTTTTACATTTAAAGATACAGATCTTTACTTGTATGGTTTTATACAATTTAACAAAGAAAATTATGTACTGTTGTCTCTGCTTGTTAGTTCAACTTCAGTTGCTAGTTATAATAGATAATTTATTTTTGTATCTTTTATTATTTGGAAAGTAATAATAATATGATTCACTTTTGTTTTTAAAATAATAATTTTCACAATAGTATCATGAAACTTGTTACATAAGCATACTCATGAATTAATATTGTTCTTTCATATTTTGAATGGACCAAATACCATTTTACTATTAAACTTAGATAAAAGAATAACGGTTAATAACAAAAGAAAAGAGAATAGATTGAAGCAAAAAAAAAAGGATAATAGATTGAAGCAGCATTAATTTAAAAAAATAAGAAAATAAATTTTAATTTTTTATTAAAAACAAGACACTGAACTTGACAATATTAATTTAATAAAAGTAAAATAAATGTAGATTACTTATCAGAGCTAAGTTAATTTGACAAAAAAGAGCAATTTAGAACATTCAAAACTATATTAAAAATTGCACTTAAGGCTTATAATATTATACTTCTTTAGAAAAATTTCTAAGTTACAAAACATATTAACTTTTTTTATGAAAATATCTTCTAAGATAACAAAGGATGTTGCTTTTTAAACAATATTTTTTCTTTTAGCAAACACATTTACTAGTAGATATAATGTATTTTTATTATTTATTTAAATTTTATATGGAGAAGTAAAATAATTTGTGAAAGTGTTCGTAATATTAACAAATTATTTTTAAAAATGAGGTAATATTCATGCTACATATTATTCTTAATTTCAATTGTTTAAAATTTAGATGAAATTTTTATTAAAAATTATTTAATTTAAAATTTAATAAATTAATATAAAATTAAAAAAGCCCAACCTATGCTTGATCGAACTTTGGGTCTTCCAAGTCTAATTTTGCTCACATGTATTAATAATAATAAGTTTTCCAAATCAAAGTTGATAATAATATCAAGAGGAGATGAAAACTGGATAACTTTCTGGTGAGAACATTATTTAAGAACATGAATGATGGTCTTCTCTTATTCCAACATAAATGATAGATTGATTCCTTCAAATTTATACCCTTCTTCCTCATTCGACGTTTGGTAGCGAGGGCATCCCCTAAAGGTCGCTATAAGAAAATTTGACTTTCGAAGTTTATAGTTTTTAAAAAGTTCGAATCTTAGGCATCATAATCCCTCCTTTCAATCTTGAAAATGATACATTGTACCTTTAGCCAAAATGAAGTGACAAGTGTTTGTTATGAGACAAAAACACATCTCTTTAAAAAATGAACCAAAGAGCACCAATAAAGCACTCTTCTAGTTTAACTTGAAAATATTATTATGAGAATAAAAACTTAATAACGAAGCAAACACTAAGATTTATGTAAAAAAAACCTTGAATGTAGAGGGAAAAATGTAAGAGTCAAATAGATAAGCAAAGCCACTAAACCCAAAAGGATCTACAAAATTTGTTATCTCACTCCATAACTATAAGTGATCTTACAAAATTTCAGGGTTGAAACCAAAGTTGTTATGTCAATCAACAAACTCTTGAACCAACCCTAAAAAAATCCTAAAAGGATGAGAATATTATGTTACTTCCTCTCTCTCCTTTTTTCTTCCCTTTTTGGTGTTTTAGCCACCTCCCATCATCAAACTTATGTCTTTTCCTTTTTTATACCAAAATAGAGTTTTTGCATTATATATAGTCATATATACATGGTAAGTGACTATGTCTCTTTTAGTGTCACTTAAGTGGCAAAAATCCATGGTTACGGAGAGCTATACAGTCATCATATACAGTTGTTTATGTTATGAATACGGGTTTGTACATGATCGTGTATAACTTTGGCCTTCACATCTTTCTTCATGTGGTTCCAAGGACATACATAGTTGATCCATATGGCCGTATAAGTTAAAGAAACCTATGTGTAGCACCCTACACTATCGTGTCTCCCCCATAATGGCTTCATCCTATCGTAATTCATCTTGTCTTCACTCGTTCGTTATTCCTAAGAACTATAAAAATGTCAACAATCATTGAAAGTGTCAAAATAGGGTTGAACAGTCAACAATCTCCCCCTCTAGTGTAATTATTGGGAAGACATGTTATACTTTAACAACTACTTGAGAGACATCCTGACAAGCTTACTAGAAAGTTGATGTTTGCTTCTAGGATCACTTCAGTCCACGTATCAGCACCATTTGAGTACATATTAATCTTCTTTAACATAAATTGTTACTCCTCAATCGTATACCTCAAGCAATGATATCTGACATGTATGTGCTTTATGCAAGAATGATACATAGTATTTTTTCTCAAGTCAATAGCACTTTGACTATCACAAAATACTACATAGTCTACTTGCTTCACATCCAACTCACAAAAGAACTTTTTTCAACCAAAGCATCTCCTTACTAACTTCCATTATAGGTACATACTCTCCTTCAATCGTAGATAGATACACACTTTTGTAGATTAGATTGTCATGAAATATCTTCCCCTACAAACTTAAAAAAGAAGAAGAAAGTGGATTACCTTCTACCAAGATATCTAACCACATCTGCATCTGTGTAACTCTCTAAAATATGCTCATCAACACCAAAACATAAACTCTACTTTGAAGTACCTATCAAGTTTCTCAAAATTCATGCATTCATTGCTTCTTATTGAACCTTTCCAGTATTAGACAAGAATTTGCTCACTAACCCAACAATATGTTCGATATCTAGCCTTGTACAAGCCACTGCATACATCAGAGACCCTACTGTAGATGAGAATGGAACAAAAGACATGCCTTCTTTCTCCTTTTTCTATTAAGGGACATGTACGCTTGCTCAACTTCAAGTGAGGTGCCAGTGGCTTATTAATTGGCTTGACATGCTTCATATTAAATGTTTCTAGCACTCATTCAATATAACTTTCTTGTGAAAACTACAATTTCCTATTCTTCCTATCTTAAGTTATTTCCAAGCCTAAAATATGCTTTTCAGGTCCTAAATCTTTTATATCAAAATATTTAGACGAATCATCCTTCAACGTTTGGATTTTTCCAACATCTTAACCTATAATCAGTATATCATGAACATATAGAAGAAGAATAATAAATTCTCACTTGTGAACTTCTTGAAATACATATAAGCATTGCCATAAATTAGCTTATAACTATAATCCGTAATTAAAAAAATTGAACTTTTGATACCACTGTCATGGAGCTTGTTTCAACCCATTTATTCTTTATTGGTTTTTTTCCTTTTGGAAGCTTAACAAGCTCATATGTATCATTCTTTTTTAGAGAGTTTATCTTTTCCTTCATAGCTGCGAGCCAGAGATCTTTTTCATCATTAATGCAACTTCTTGCCCATTCTCAAATTCCCCCGTAATAGTAACTAACAAATATTCTTAACTAAGATATCTTGTAGATGGTGTTTTCTCCCTTGTCTAAGTTGTATATTATTGGCTGTTAGATTTAATTGCTCCCCTTAATCTTTAATGCTTTCATCTTTAGAAATGTCAAGATGTGGTTTGTATAGCTCATCATTACCAGGTTATACTTGAACACCATCAATGTATGCTTAACCTATAGACTATTTAGTAGTGGTAGAATTTGGAGAAGAATTAGCTACATCATAAGATGAGCAATTTTAAGTAACCTTCTTTTCTCTCATAAGATTAGAAACTCTCTTGTGCTCCTAAAATACAAGATCCTTACTCCTTATCCCTTTTTGCTTCTCTGGACCATAGAGTCTATAGACAAATTGATCATCGTTATAAGGTTGGACACTCAACAATCTTTGCATTCATATGTGAAAAGCGTTATGAATTGTGATCCCTTTTCTATACCAAAAAAAATTATTTTAAATAACTTATATCGACATTTTACATAACTTTGACACCTATGTTGAAGGAGTCAACTATCTCTCTAAATTTTAAGATCAAAGTGATTCCAATTTTCAATAAATAATCCTCCTAAAACACTCATAGAAATCTATAAATATCAAATTAAGCATTATTCTTAAAATGTATTAAGAACAAGTCATTGTAAGAAATACTTGGCAAACTCTAGAATAAAGAGAGCTAGTGATAGAAACTAAATGCCACCCTTGTTTTATAAGTACTGTTATATTAAAGGAATCGAAGTTTTTGAAACTCAGATTGCAGTAAAATTTTGAAAGGCTTCATTAATTTTAATTGATCCAGTTACTTCCATTATTTTCTTTGTTTTGCGCTACCAAATCTATAAATAAGTCATTCAATTAGGACAAAAAGCTTTTCATAATAGAAAAAGATATTTGTGGCATAAAAAAGAATAACCGAAGTGACACAAATAGTACCTATGAAAAGGGTTTCCTTCATGTTATGGAATTGGATCCCCTTGTAAGCTTGAAATGATGGCTACTTAAAGGTCACATTCCAAACAAGAGGACTTCAAAGATTAATCTACTTTGGATAATGATGAAGAGTTCTCTGGTGCTTTGTTCTTGACATATATATACAAATGATACATTATGTCATTTGTACTATGGGTGAATTTTAATCTACTAGAGAAAAGCGGCGATAGAAATTGGAAGTATTGTGATTAGCCTATAATTCAATTTTATAAATGCATCTAGGAAAGTTCTCATTCTCTTATAGGGTGATCCTTGGAACAACTGGTAAATTTGTTCCTTTGTGATCATAAAGTCACAAGTTCAAATCATAGAAACAACCTCTTTGTAAAAATACAAAGGTAAGGTTGAGTACATTATGATCCTTGTGGAGAATATTATGCACTTGATACTTGGAATTTGAATTTTTGAATTTAGAAAGTTCTCATTCTCAAGAGTATTGACATAAGTGTCATGTTAGTCCATGAAGGCCTTGAGTTTTATTAGGCTAGATATACCCATATCTGATCTATAAGAAAATATGGAGCTAAGCAATTCCTCACTGAAATATGTGGTTTTATATAAAATTGTTTTCATTTCCATATTATTAGAAGCTTATAGTCTTATATAGCTGCATTTAAAAGATCATACAATTGTAATGACCAAATTTCGAAACTTTTACATAGACTACCCCAATTTGAGGGCATCAGATCATCTATTCCTCCGATGTTGTTCCTATTATGTTCTATGACTAATTCGATGATGTTTTAATAAAACCCAAGTAAAGTCGATGCCCCTCTTTCCTTTGATTTTGCTTCCTTCCTTTACTGATGACTTGATTGGAATTAATTCTTCTTTCTTTTGCTTATGTTCTTGTATTTCTTCTTCTTATTGTGCTGGAAAACCAATTGTTAGATATGGTTGTTTAATGCAAGTCTATCAAAGAGCATATGTAGTAGTTCCAAAGGTCAGGACTTTTAGTGGCACATCAACAACTTCGAGACCTGGGTTAGTGCTACCTTCATTGATGAGACAACCTACATTGATGGGTTTGCCAGTGAGGCCTTGAATAGTAGGTGAAAACTTCAATCAAGTCTAGGCTTGTGAATGTGGCTCAATTTACTTTGTAATCCCCTTATAACATGTTTGAAACTTCTAAACTGTCCCTGTTACTAGATGAGCCTTGCATGTGTTTTTCATATTTATTAGGTTGTGTTCATTTCACTTCCTTCATTTGTTTAACCATGGGCAAATTTAGTTTGTGTGTATTGGATAAGTGTTGTGTTTTTCGAATTATTAGGAATGGTTTCTCTACCAAGAAAGAGCTCAAGGATGGGATAGGTGTTCAAATCATATGTAATTCATTGAATTGGTGTTCAAACCATATTTCTTCTTTCTCTCGGCTTGCCCAAGCTATATCAGAACTTTAATAATTTTCTTATAAAGAATAGCTATGTTGGAGCTTTATTGACCTATATTTTTGGAAGAATATATGATGTTTTATTTTTTAATTTCAAGTGGTATGAGTCCCATTCCATTTAGCCATCTTGTTTTAGATATTCTAACTACTAAATTGTTCAAACTAGCCATCCTCTCTTTTTTTAGATGTGGTGGGCATTTGATTTCTTCAATATCTTTAGGGAATTTGGGGGTCCTAAAGTTGTGAAGTTGCAAAAGTGACCAATCCAATATATGCCATCTTCTTTTTCTATGCATATAAGCAAAAGGGATGAGGAGGGTTAGGAAATTTGGATGTTTAGAGAAGTCAATGGAGTAAAGAAAACCAAGGAACTGATAGTTAGAAGGCAGCAATGGCTAAATTAGAAGTAAGATCTATCGAACTTATCCTTCTTCTTCTTTCTTTGTTATATTTTTACTTGAACGCCCTCTTCCCTGTTCTGGTTTACTTCTTTCTTACAAGGAAATGTTCATCTTTTCATTACTTTCTTCAACATCTCCATTAGCCATTTCTTGCGTTGTTCTGAAATTTATCAAGAGCTTATTTAATCTCTTCTTTTTCCCTCTTGTTAGTTTGAACTAGTTTAATTAATCAGTATTTAGTTGGAAGTTTCTATGTTAATGAATAATTTTCCATGGATGTGGCGTTGCATTTTCTATGTTAGATGGGATATGCAAAATTTCAGATTATGTGTTGCTGATACTATCTTGATTTATACATTTAGGTATCTTTTATTTTTCAATGATATGCTTCTCTGTCCTATTAACAATCTACAGCCTCCATGGAGTGATAAGGATGATACTATGAGCAAATCATAGAATGATAAGGATGATCATAAGAAGTCCTATAAATTATGGAGTGATAAGGTTAACTGTACTCACAAAATTATTAAAGGAGATATGGTTGGTGACAAGGACTTTCAAAGAGTAACAAATTCTTACTGAAGTGGTAGTTCATTAAATAAAGGAAACTCCGTCTATTTCCTTCCTTATCTTATACAAGTGCTATATATGTATTAATCCTTTTGAGGCTTGTGATTAGTATTTGTGAGATAAGAATCAATTCCATAATAACAAAATACTTTTTTTACTGCAACTTTACTTTTTCTCTTACTGCACCTCTATTTTTTCTCCTTTCTTTTTTCTGCACCTTTACTTTTTCTCTTGGTATCAGAGCCATGACTTTGTTATCTTTGAATGTTGGAAATTTTGTCATATTAAAACTCACACAATCTAATTATTTATTATGGAGAGAACAAGCTTTAGGATTAATGGAGAGCTTAGATTTGGTTGGCCATCTCAGCGATGAAAAACCAGTTCCAACAAAATATACCACCTTAGAATCGAACACCAAAAACCACAGTTACTAAAAGAATTCACTACTTGGCAAAAGTCTTATCACCTCTGAAGAAGCTCTTAGACTTATCATTAGCCTAGACATAACACATGTAGTTTGGGAAGCACTGAAAGATGCTTATATAGAAGACTCTCAAGAGCGAAAGTTTACACTACAATAACCACTAACTTATCTTTGCAAGGATGATAATAAGACCATTGGAGATCGCATACACGTCTTTAAAGGTTTGTGTTACAATCTTGCTAGTATTGGAAAAACCTATTCCAAATAGAGAAAAAGTCTTCTGTCTCTTGACATGTCTTGGTCCACAATATGAAACCTTTACAACAACTATGTTGAAACCTTCAAGAACAGCTTACTCAGAGTTTATCTTGTAATTGTAAAATCTTGATCAACTTTGAAACTAGTTTTTAAACAAACTAGATGCATCTCTGTCTAACTTCACTCCACATTTAGTCTTCTATAGCTAGCAATAAAAACAATCTCAAAGTACCAGTTCAAGGAATCGCAACAGTACCTTTACTTCCTCAGGTTGTGGATTTCAAGCACAACAGTTTCAAAATCGAAATCAAAGCTATCTAGAAGACTTAACATCAGCTATATAATAATAATGATGATCACCACCTTTAGGAGAATGACGTATGACAGCAACAGAACGAGACCTGTATCCGCAATGAAACATGTCAATATTATGGAAAAACCAGGCCATATTGTTAAATTTATTGGTGGATATGAAAACAAATGACTCAAAACGATGAAATTCGACAAGCTCTTGCAACTCTTACTTTAAACAACTCTATTGTTGAAATAGAATGGACTTCTAAAGTAGGAGCTTTAAATCATAAGATAAGAAAGCAAGGTATGCTGACTAATATTAATAAATACTCCAGATCTGATGCAATCATAATTAAAAATGGTTCTTTAATACCTATAACAGGTATTGGTAATTCATAAATTAAACAAAAAGAAAAGAATTTGCCTCTTCAAGATGTTCATTTGGTTCCAAATCTTTAAAAAAATTGCTTTCAATAAGTCAATTAACCTCTCAGTTTCCTGCCAACTATGAATTTAATGATGTCCATTAGTAATAGGGAAAAGGAAGGGTGACCTATATATCTTATCTGATGTATCAAAAACACACTTCTCTCAACATTTCAAGTCTGGCACTATAGATATTTGGCATCTACACTTAGGACACGCTCAAGCCTTAACAGTCCAGTTGTTAAAAAATAAAGGACTAATTGAAGTCCAAGGTCCTTTAAGGACTAAACATTTATGTGACAGTTTTCAATTAGGAAAACTACGTAAACTTCCTATTGCTCCTTCTGAACATTCTAGCTCGAGTATCTTTGATAAGATTCATTGTGATTTGTAAGGACCTGCCCTTGTTTTATCTGTTGCCATGTTTAAATTTTATGCATATTTAGTTGACGATTTTTCCAAGTATACTTCAATTATTCCATTAAAATGTAAATATGATTTTTTATTGCCTATTTAGCATTTGAACAGTATGTTGAATGACAACTCAATAATAAAATAAAAATCTTCCACTAAAATCATAAAGGAGAATTTGTTAACTTTAGATTATCATCGGATTTTCTTGCGATAGGAATTATTCATCAGATTTCATGCACTACACTCCGAAGCAAAAATGTATAGTTAAGGGAAGGCACAGAATCATACACGGGCTAGGTATGACAATGTTGTTACATAGTCATGCACCTTTTTTTATGGGTAGAAGCCTTTACGACAACATTTTTTCTTCTTAATCGGTTTCCATCTTCATCTCTTCAGTTTGACACTCCATATTTCATGTTACATGGAACTCATCCTAACTACACATCACTTCTAGTTTTTGGTTCTAAATGTTTTCCATATACTTGGGATACAAAAAACCATAAATTTGACCTAAAATTGTCTTGTTTGTTTTTTAGGATACAATGAAAAGCATAAAGGATATAAGTGCTTCCATCCACCTAGTTGCAAAATTTTCAATTCTCGTCGTCTTATGTTTGACAAGACTATTTTTCCTTTTAAGTCTTCATCTCTTTTCACTTCTAAATCATAACCTCTTAACACATTTGACTATTGGTTGCCCTCTTCTAACAATCTTCTTGTTTCATGTAGTCATTCATAAATTTCTGCATCGACAACTTCCATTCCTTTACCATCTGTTGATATTGTGGCTTAGAATCCATACCAAATTCTCCACATAGCGCTCCTGAGCTTAATAATGTTAGGATTGTCCTTGATCATCTAAGTTCTGAAGATCCAAAGCAACCCACCTACTGAATAACTTATGTTTTGAACATGTGTTTGCACTTGAGTCCCTTCCTTCTATAAATGCAACGCCACCTCATGAAGCACCAATTACTCACCCCATGATAACTAAGTCCAAACTTTGAGTTGTTAAGCCAAATCCTAAATATGCCTTGGCAGTAACCTTGTCTGCTATAATACCTTGTGAACCGAAAAAATATTAAATCAACCTTATCGCATCCGAGTGAAAAGTTGCGATGCTTGATGAACTTGTTGCACTACATCAAAGTGAAACATGGAAATTAGTTCCACGCACTCCATATATGCATGTAATCGAATCCAAATGGATTTTTATGAGCAAGCTACAACCTGATGGTAAATTGGATCGTCTCAAAGCACGTTTAGTCACCAAAGGATATCATCATATTTATGTTATTGACTACAGAGAGACGTTATCTCCAGTAATCAAACTAGGTACAATTTGACTCATCTTAACTATTGCTCTTGTGACCCATTGGCCCATTCATCAACTTGACATTAAAAATGGTTTTTTTACATGGTAACATTGTTAAAGATATATTTATGGAACAACCACCAGGTATGACTGATCCACAAAAACTTATGCAGGTATGTAAGCTCCAGCATGCTTTTTATGGACTTAAACCATGTGCTTGGTTCGATAGACTCAGTGAATTTCTTATATTATATGGTTTCTTTTGTAGTTTAGTTGATCCTTCTCTTTTTATTTTTCATTTGATCAAAGTTCACTTGTTTTACTTCTCTACGTTGATGATATGATTCTTACAAGGCATCCACAAAGTTTGTTTCCTCTTTTATTCAAATTTTAAGTTATGAGTTCTCTATGAAAGATTTAGGTCTAGTTTATCACTTTCTTAGTGTTGAGATTTCTAGCACAATAGATGGGCTAAATCTATCCTATTCACACTATACACTTACCATTCTTGAACGATCCAATATGCTTCATGGCAAGCCCATGCCTATGCCTTGAGAGGTCAAACTCAAACATGCTACAGATACTACTCCAATCACTGACCCTAGTCACTTTCGAGGAATTGTTGGTGCTCTCCAATATCTTACACTGATGCGTCCAGATTTATGCTATAGTGTCAACTATGTTTCATAATTCACGTATGCTCCTACTGTTGCTCATTTGAAATTGGTTCAATGAATCGTTCGATACATGAAAGGAACACTTAACACTAGTTTACACCTCACTTCCAACACAACTCTTGAATTGTCTGGTTTCTCTGATACTGATTGGGTTGGCTACCCTACAACAAGGAGATCTACCATTGGTTACTGTACTTTTCTTGGCATAAATATCATTTTATGGTGTGCTAAGAAACAACACACAATCTCTCACTCTTGTACTAATGCTGAGTATCATGTTATGGCTAATACTGTTGCCAAACTTACATGGCTCACTTATATTCTTAAAGATCTTTGCATGTCTCTATCTCCACCAATCCTTAACTGTGATAATATTATTGCTCAATACATGAAAATCAATCATGTCTTTTGTGCTCAAAGCAAACACATCAAGTTAGATTACCATTTTGTATGCGAACAACTTGCACTTGGATTACTTGTCACCAAACATGGGTCCTCTAATAAACAAGTTGCTGATATATTTACCAAACCTATGTCTAAGGCTACCCTCACATATTTTTGCAACAAACTGTCTCTTCAACCCCGTCTTAGTTTGGGGGGAAGGGGGAATTAACAATCTACTGCCTCCGTGGAGTGGTATGGATGATACTAGGAGCAAATCATTGAGTGATAAAGATGATTATAAGAATTCCCATAAATTATAGAGGGATAAGGTTGATCATACTTATAAAATTATCAAAGGAGATATGAATGGTAACAAGGACTTCCAAAGAGTAACAAATTCCTACGAAAGTGGTAGTTCATTAGATGTGGTAGTTTATTAGATAAAGGAAACTCAATCTATTTCCTTCCTTATCTTGTCCAGGAGCTATATATGTATTAATCCCTTTGAGAGTTATGATCAGTATTCGTGAGATAATAATCAATGCTATAATAACAAGATTCTTTTTTTATTGCACCTCCATTTTTTCATTTTTCTTTATACTAAACCTTTGCTTTTTCTCTTATCCCCACCCTCTTTTAACTCCTCATAAGCCATTCACCCTTTTATTTACATTTGTAAATTTTCTAGATGCGATAATAATCCTTTTTATCAATTATGGTCATCCCCCAAAATGCTTTCTTTTCCCATTTTCAGGTAAACATAATTCCAACAAGATGATTAACAATAATAAATTTTGTCCAGATTCTATACACCTAACTCATATTTATTAACTGCTAATTCATAGTAACGTAGCATTTTTCTCAATTTATATAGTATCCTAATCCATAATCTGTTGTACATAAAGATTAAATCTAACTTTGGTAATTGACTATGAAATAGGTTAGAGTAATGTCTTTTTCTTTCTTATGAAGAATTTCAAAACAAGAGAATAAACTAGAGGTTGGCAATGGACAACAACTACTGTAATTGACTAAGTTATAGAAATAAATCTACTATAAGTTATGTCAGGTATTCTTAACAAGAAATCACAAACTACAGAAAATGAAAGCAATTCAAATGGTAAATGGAAAGTGAACTCTTAGTTACTTTTATATCTACTGCCTGTTGTGTTACCAGCAAGAACTATAAGAAACAACGACAGAAGGAAAAATGGAGAGCTAGATTTTTTTCCACTTGACCTGGGTAGCACTTTTACTCGGTATTCTACATTTATTGGAGCTACAGTCTCCAATTTCTTATATTTTTTAGTTTACAGCTCCATTGTCTATTTGCTATTTATGCTAAACTGTGTCAAAATTATTCTAACTAAAATAAAAATGTCTCAGTACCATTAGATTCACTGTTGTGTATAAAGTTTAGGAAATTGGTTTATTAGATAGCAGTAGTGAGCAATCTAGTTGTTTCCATCAGAGTTGATAAGATAACTAAGAAAAACTACCATTATGAAACTGAAAGATGAAATGATATTTTATATTATTTCTTTTGAGATCCGAAGGTTCTCTTATACTTGAGAAACTGATACGTTGTTCAACTGTACATGATAGGTAAACAAAATGTTACTTCATTCCTACATTGTTTGGGCATGTTACAAATGATGATATTATTCAACCCCAGCACTCATACCAGATATATGAAGCTTACATGGTGCATTTTTCTTCCTTTTGGTTATTGAATCTTAAGTACTAGTTCTTAAATTGAGATTTACCATTTAACCAACTTGGTCATTCTTTTGAGGATGTTTACCAAAATGTTCATATTATTAATGGTCTTTTGAAATTATTTATTGGATTGTTTGTGGCTGCAGTATGGTGGTTGGTGTAGAGAGCTTTGATTATGTGATTTTATGCTTCAACGTAAATATGAATTTCATATCTTATGTTAATTGAATAGCAAATCACATTCTTTTTCTAGAGTGATGATCGAGCATTTTGTTTGTCTTGTTATTGTACTGCAGGGGGATAAGAATATTATCAAATTTGAGGGAGATCACATTTCTCCATGTCGTTAGTTCTACTTTGATTTAATAAACATTTTTTCCACAATGTTTTGTGACTACCAAAGGGTGAGGTGGGCAGAACAATTTTTGACTCAATGCATAATTACTTTGGCAAGGTATCTTTACTACAATTGATCGAACATCTAGTTCTAATTTTTTTTGGTAAAATAAATCCTCTAACCTTTGGCAAGTACTAATTGTCTTACCTTTAGGATAATTGGTGCCACATGTAAAAACATGGATACAGCTCTGAATCTTCAATTTTAATTAAAACCATGACTCTTATATCATCTATATTAATTTTTAGTGCCAATTTCCACCTAATATTTTTGGCGCTTACCATTTTTTTATTCTTTTATGTTGGACCTCGAATTTCCTTAGAATTTTATTCTTATTAAATTAGTGAGTATGAATATAAGTAGAATTCATGAATTAGAAATTTTTTTAGTGTAGTTGGGTTTATTATTAATTTTACATAGTAGCATAGACTAAAAGGAAGAGTTAAAATTAAGGTAAGGAGTTAGTAGGAATTTCATTAAATAAGGAAGGGTAATTTTGTAAAGCTAAAAGTTTGTCTTAAACTGATAAGACAAAAGAGGAGGAGTCGTGTGTGTTAAAAAAGAAAAAGAAGGAGAGAGTCATGGAAGAACCTAGAGGAGAGAAGGAGAAACCGAAGCAAGGAGAAAGAAGAAGGAAAGAGCAAGGAGAAAGGATAGAAAGAGGATTTTTCAGCTGAGTAAGGATATAAAGAACATTTTTCAGCTGAGTTTTCTTTTTAGGTAAACTTTACTATTCTTTGTTTGGATATAAGAGGGAAGTAGAGAAACTAGTTTTTTCTTATATGATGAAGATGAAGCAAGAAAGAAAAAGAACAAGAGGTTGATGTTTTCTTTAGATTTTTATAAACCTTAACTAGATCCTAGTTTTTCTAGTTATATAAATCAAGAATAGATTAAGCTTAAGTTTATTCATGGATAGCTAGGTTTAAGGAAAGCTTCATACGTGTGTGTTGATTAAATGAAATATGTTTGTTTTTAGGGAATCAAGCTAGTCAACATCAAGAGAAAGGAGAAGAGCAAGCTTGATCTTGGAAGTATCAAATAAATAGGTGAGTAAGATGTTTATGATTTTAGTGATGATGAGCTGAAATAATTGTGTATATATGCGTTAAATATGTTTGTTTTGAAGCATTGTGGACGTGGGAAAAATGTGTTATGATTTGATAACTTATTATGCTTGAAAGATTTTACTGCTTTGTGTTAATGAAAAACATAAAAATGAAAAAAATAGAAAATTTAAGAAGCATGAATATGTTATGAAATGTATGCATTTGAAATTTGTTTATGTGGGCAAGAGAGGAACCCGTTTCATTAGTCATGTGCACGATGAACTATAGCCTTCTCACGGTTGCTCACTTAAACTTCAATTTCTCCATTTCATTCCACAGAACTCTCAAGCCATTATGTTTATGCATTGCATTTTGAATTGTTGAGTATAAAGCATGATAAAGTTTTATGGTTTGATTAGAAATTGATTTTTGTAATCTGATTTGTGAGATGAAGTATTCCATGTTTATGTAAAATTGTCAAATTTAGATTATGAATGTTGTGATTTACGGAAATTCAAAATAATGCTATATATATGTGTGTGTGTGCTGGAATTGTATGCGGTTCGTTATCGCTGGCTATAAACATATTAGCCATTGAGCTTCGTAGCTCACCCCACAAATTTTCCACTCTTTAGGTGAAGAATCAGTAGATCATTATTGAGCCTTGCAAAGTTTTGGCAATCTCCAAGAATTCCAGACTTCTTGTAACTAAGTTAGTGTGAATCATATCTGGTGACCTTAGAAGCATATTAGCATAAACATTTCTAATTGTATTTTGTAATTATGATACTGGTGTAGCTTCTGATAAGAAGTATGAAAATGTGTATCAACTTTGTTTGTTGCAAAGTCAGAGTGAAAGTGCAAAGATTTCTTTGATTTATGTATGTATATATTTGTGCTGACTCTTCTTTTCTGTGAGTAGTCATTGTAGCTGAAGATGAATTAATTGGTTGTCTGATGATATTTGGATGGGTTTCCTTTAAAGTTTAGCAAGGGATTTTGGTGTGTATGGAATTGAAAGTTGGGTTCGGGTCTTTTGGAATTTGCAATGGAAATGTAGGTTAACAGATAAATGAGAACAGAGAATAAGGGCATAACGTGAACTGAAACTTTAAGGAATAAACTGCATTAATCTAGGCAAAATTTAGGCTAAGTGTTCTTCATAAAAGTTGTAGATTATTCTTTTAGCTTTCTAATGGTATAAAGATTGAAATTTTTGGACTTCAGACGCAAAAGTTATGGCCTTTATAAGATAGCATTATTGGTATTGGTATAGGCAGTAGCACAAATTTTTGACTGAAATGGTATTCTTTACTTAAACGAACAAACTATATTAATATAGGCTGAATTAGACAAAACTGTCATCATCAAATTGTAGATTATTTTCTTAGCTTTCTAACGACATAAATTTTGTAATTTTTGGACTTCTGCATTGAAAGTTATGAAGGTTTGAAGTTTGATTACACAACTGAAAAGTCGCGGTCGTGCACAAACATGATCACGACAATCCAAATTTTTAGGAAAGTCATCATCTTGAATCGCGAGTCCCCTCGATTTTTCACTACTTTTGTGCACGCGACGTCTCTCTCTCACGGGCGTGAGAGATGAAACTCACACCCGTGACTTTTTCCTCTTCCATTTGCTTCTAATCCATTAATTTAAATACCATTCAACCATTCAACCCCTTTTGCACTTTGGAATTAAACTCCTTAATTCATTTGCTATTCATTCACTTAACACCAAAATCAATTTACTTTATGCCCACTTTTTGCTATGATAATTTTTCATTAAGTTGTTGGGTATTATTTTTACTTCCCCTATGAATTTTATTTATTTAATATAATTATTATTTATCCAATTATTTATTATCTATTATTTTATTTTATTTTATTATTATTAATATATGCAAAAGGAGTTTCCTCCATGATGTCTTTTAATTTATTTACATGTCAAGCTTATTTTAGACCATTTATTTTAATTGTTTGTGTATTTATTTTGCTTCCGCCGAGGAATAAGAATATTATTTATTTCTTTTATTTTGATATTAATTTTATGTATGATTATTTTATTTTAAAGTACCCTAAAATAATTATTTAGTAAAGTGTTTAATTAATTATTTTATTATTAATAATTCTTTATATTAATTCATGATTTCTTATAATTTAATTTCATGTCTAAAATCATTTTATGACATTTTAATTATTATTTGCTTATATCAGAAAAGTCCCACGACAAATTTTCCTTGTCTAAACTTTAATTAAATTAAGTGTTATATTTTATTTTATTGATATGTTCCCAAATTTATTTATTATTATTTCCAATAAATCCCAATGGTGGCATGTAGTCGCCATAAAATCCATATCGAGGCCCAGGGCCAACATCTTATGTCAATCAAAGCTGCAGAATTAACAATAAGCAGCAATGTAGATTCCTTGAAACAAGTCCGTCCAAAAAGGCCAATGAGTCAGATGGAGGTAAATTATCATCTTTGATTTCTTTTAAAATGTCTAGCCTGCATTTACAATCAGAAGTTATGACCAATAATATTATTAACATAGATGTATGAAAGTAGAGAAGTATTTATTTTGATTGGGATTTGGAAAATGGCACAAGTTTGCTTGCCTTTGGGGATGTATGCACAATGTGTTAATACAAGAGATACAAAAATTAACTAATGATTACTGGATGTATCAATACAAAACGGTGTTAACAATATGTTTGACTTAAGGAATCATCAAATGCAATCCATTTTTTATGTGCAAGTTCTATTGTAACAAGCTTCATGTTGATATATGTATGGGGTTGCTGTTAATCAATTATTTGTCTTTGTTCAGATACCTTCTAATCTTGCACCTAAACTTGACTTTGAAGGTGCAGTACTACTTTCTTCTCTGGTTATGAAAATAGATTGTGTTAATAGAAATGGCTGCAGGATTATACTTGGCGGTTGAGGTAAACGTACATAACATGTATGGTGTTTTCATGTAGGACAAGGATAATGATGTCAACAACTTACCATCTTCATCCAAGATGTTTAGCTTTGGATTGTCCAATGGCTACCCACATGGACCACAAGTTCCCGCAACAATGGATGATGATCAATATGTTAAATAACAACTAGATGACTTAGTAGGTTTTGGGTGCAATGTAGAGGAGGAAGAGAGGGTAAGTCATTTATGCTGATTGTACGAAAAGGTGTTTACTTTCTTGAGACTCAACTCGCTATTTGCATTTCAGATTGTATTTTGAAGATGTTGGAAATTGTGGATGCTAGACTATAAGGTAATGGATCAACTATTTAACCCTCAAATGCAAGCTCCAATGTTAGATTACAAGGTAAAAAGATGGTTCAATATTCAAGTGTTATAATATATCACTTGAACCAAAATGGTATTGAACCAAAAAAACAATGAAATAACTCTAGCAAGACCATTGAGGCATAAAAACCTTGACGTCGATTACTCAATCCCAAAGGTGAGCTTATAGACCCTGATTGTGCAAGATTATGTTTTCATTAGTTTGTAACCTTATTAATTGCTATCATGGTAACAACATAAATGTAGAACTAGGCTTTTGTTTCTTTTGGAAGTTTTAAGTTAGAATTGCTATTCTTTTATGTATTTTTATTGATGAAAATGTAGAAATCTTGATCTATGACTCCTCCAACTATATTAATTTTGTCTGGATAACCCCTTAGAGAAAGATATTAACCAAGTCACTCTTGTTATATTTGTCCAAGATTCTATAATCTCAAATGATAGACTTTATAAGATTTTTGGTATCTTTGGAAAGATTAGGGAGGTAAGGCTGTGCGTTGAAAATAAACTGAACCAAAATATTTCAAGAGTAAAGTTTAAAACTATGTTGCCCTTGTCTATGTAGATTGATGAAGCTCTAAACAGAAATGATGACAAGTCAATTGAATTTTATGATAGTAGAGTTACAGAGGCTATTTGTTTTTCTTCCTAATGAAGGTGCTTGTTTTTCCAGATGCAACTAGTTCAACTTCTTGCACCTCTTTCCTCTCTTTGGTGCATATTCAAGGAAATTGGAGTTAAAGCAAATACGTGTATTAGAATTATTTAGGTCATGAATATAAAGATCCTTTGTGGTGATTATACTTGTAGGCTATGATTTATTCTCAAAATTGACTAGTGTTGATTTGTTTTTAAAAATCTTACTTTCAAGATTATAACCTATGAAGACAAATTTATATGCAGTCTTCTTTTTCCATTCCACTATGAATTTCTCATGGCTTCATTTACATTTTCTCTTTTGCTAATATTTTCCTCCACAATGTCATCCTAAAAAAATAGAAGTTTAATGTTCATTTTTTCTTTCGTCCATACCATTGTCAGAAGTTTCAGACAATCTCAAGAATTAAACATTTCGCACTTTGGCACAAAATTATTTTATAGCATAAAGATTTTTTGTTTACAGACAATACATAATAATGAGTATATAAAAATTACATAATAATGAGAGTATAAGAAAGAAATTGACATTTTTTAGTAGGAAACAAAACATACACCTCGTCGATAAAGATGCATAAATTAAATTAAACAATCTACTTTCTCTTCACTTTGTATTTACAAAACATGCCTCCTACATATGGAACTAAACAATCACGTTTCTCAATGAAACCACCTATATCCACACAATCATAGCTAACATTACTGTCTTGTTATGAGTTATTGATCATCACATCGTTGACAACAAATGGTTGTTGTGCTTATAAGAATCATTTTTTAAAAATAGTTTCATTAGTAAATTGTGAATAAGTCACTAAACAGAATGTCATTGTTAATATTATTCTAGCAAAAGATAATACCAATTGGGAGTTGGTCATGTCCATAGAAATGGAGCACCTTCAATAGAAATTGTTTAACTTGAATTGGCAGAGAAAACCTATCATCAATAATGTTAAAGAGTAAGTAATCAAAATACTTAAACTAATTGTTAAACCATTGAATATTTTTTACTAAAATGTACACATTTGATTAGAGAAATTATTTTGACAAATAATATGCTTGGTTAATTTAAACCATATAGAAGTTATTGATACAAATCTCAGTTCCTCGCATTTGATTTGCATACTGAAAAAGAGAAGAAAAACTTAATGAGAAATTAAATTACACATGGTTGGTGCAGTTTAAAATACTAATCAAAACTCAACTTGATTGTCTCTTTGATAGGGAACTGTATGTTAAATTGATGTAGTTTCAAAGTTTTCCCTCAGACCCTGTCTCACTCAAAAAAAAAAGGAAAAAATAATATAATTATATAAGGGACATAAAATTGAAGAATATAAAAATTATTTTAACAAAACCTTAAGATTATATGGTAATGTTGATGCTGAGGCTGTGAAATTTGTTAGAGCAATTTGAACATTTTCTATTGTACCCTGTCTCACCTATAAAATAGGAAAAAATTAATAACATTTTATAAGGGACATGGAATTCAAGAATTAAAAAATTTACAAATAAAACCTCAAGATTAAATGGTAATGTTGGTGTTGTAATTGTAAGATTTTCTAGAGGCTAAACTTTTTTGGTTGATTCCCCTTTTTTCAAAGCCTTCTCCAATTTACCCCTCAATTTCTTACCTGAAACAATTTTCTTCTTGATTTTGATTCCTTTAATTCCAATATCGTTCTTTTCATGAATTTCAACCCCATTTTGGTTCAAATGAATTGTTATAACACTTGAATATTGAACCATCTCTTCACATTGTAATCTAACATTAGAGCTGGCATTCGAGTGTTAGACAGCTGATCATTACTTTGTAGCCTAGCATCCACGATTTCCAACATCTTCAAAATACAATCTTTAACGATTTTGTAAGTCTTTTCACTCTCAGATGCTTTTGTAACCAATTGAACATATACCCTACACAATTCTTTATACCATATACTTTGACACATCTTAGGATCCAAATTGCTTATGCTGATTCCAGAATTTTTAGCTCCCATGAATCCAAGTTCTGCTTTATGTGTCCATCTTTCACTATGTACTAATTTAGGATCTCTATAATTTTTTTTCACATTAGAAACTTTCAAAACAAGAGAACATAAAATTCTAGCAAACTTGAATTTTCTACAGCTACAATAAACTTTTCCATTTGATGAATCATAAGTAACTATATGGTAATAGCTCTTCTTATGAGGGGTAACTTGATATTTTGTGATTGATCCAACCTTCCCAAAACTTTCAATACAAGAATTATGAAACGTACACCACTCATTTTGAAAGCACTTGAACACCTCAAGAGTATAAACACTTGTTGCATGTTTCAAAGTTTCAATTGGATATAATAATGAGGGCATACTTGTACTTGATTTAAAATTAGGCTTTAACTTTTCATATCTACGACCTTCAAGGATTCTTTCAAAGTGATGAAAAAGCTCCAAGAATTTATATTGATAAGTGACATACCTCTTTACAACACTATTCATGCTCTCACTTTTTGTGTTGTCGTCATGTCTGCATAAAAGATTTATCTTCCATACACGAAAGCCCTTTTTTTCCTTTATTCCAAATATGCGCCTCAACCAATCATTGTCTTCAAGTCTGTATTTGAGCAACATCTCATTCCATGCATTTACAAAGTATTCCTCTTCTTCAAAATCGTACTTGCATGAGCTAAAATCTTTAGCAAAATCTTCGAATTGAGAGAAAGCACCATTTAAATAGATAGCTGCATTTTGATAAATGTGTCAAATACATAAATGATGATGAGTTTCAGGCCTTCTTAATACTAAAGCCTTTGTCATTACTGCATCTAGGTCTAAAAGAATAGTTTAGGTCTTTTATCACACATTGCTTTCGCAAAAGTATCAAATAGCCATTCAAACCCGAGGGATGTCTCATTATATAGTAATGCAACAATAAAGACTATAGTCTACTAGTGATGATTTACATCTACAAGCAATGCAAGGGGATGACCTTCATTGTTTTTCCTATAAGTTGTGTCAAAACAAAAAAAATTACCAAAATTTGAGTAATCTGCTCTCATCTTTGCATCTGATCAAAAATTGTTGGTTTTTAAATCATCTTCATCAACTTGGATAGCATAAAAAAAAATTGGATCGTCAACTTGCATTTTATGCAAATATGCCATAACACCTCTTGTGTCCCCTCTTTTCTCTCACTTTGTTATACCGTAAGTAATTTCTATAGTTGTCTGGTATGAAACCTAAATTTTCTCGACCACTTACTTACTAACCATGACATCATACGATGCCTTTGGTGGGATTCCTACGTCATTTGCCATTTCAATTTATGTTGCTACAAATAAACTTATATTTCGGTGACATTATGTAAGTGCATCTTGTCTGGACGGGAGAGGTAATGATTATGCTCCTTAATAAACTGAACCATATAGTGTTTTCTGCTTATTTGATGGTTGAATCTCATTTTAGCTTCACAACCAAACCTTGGTTCAAGGCGTGTTACTCTCACACAAATATCTTGTTTGTCTTTTCCTCATTTACCTTCAGCACTCCAACAAAACATTTTGTCAATAAATTTTTTAGATTTATCTTTGTAGTTTTGGCTTCTCCTTATCTCAAACCTAACTACTTTAGCATATGCCAAGTAGAATTGGTAAGAATCTTCTTCTACTTCAAACTCTATTCCAATTTTTTATATTAATTCTTTGGATACAAATGAGTGGGTAACTTGCAAATCCTAATTGTTGTTTAAACTCATGGTAACTATAAACTCATCTTCACCTTCATTCCTACCAACTTCATTACCATCTTCAAAATTTAATTGAAGACAAGACAAAGATACACTAGCTATAGAATTATTAGCTTTGATCTAGAAGAAAAAACACTAAAAAATAATTGAAAAAATTGAAAATGAATACTTCACTTCTATTATATAAAGAAACACTAAATGTAGAATTCACAATTTAATTAAGAAGCAAAAATGAATCCTTTAACATTAAAATTAAATAAATATCTAACAATTGGTGTTAAATAATTTCTTTAAAAAATATTTGCTTTCTTTGTTTGGCATTCCCGTGTGTTAGTAACCTAGAAACAAAAAAGAAAGGGAAAAGAAAAGGCATCAGCCTCGCCGAAGCTAGAAGAGAGTCGATTGATACACAACATAATTAGGTTTTCTTAAAATGACATCGTATTGTCGCAAAATAGTGTTGGAACAGATTTATTGAAATAAGAGGATCTAAACTGTCACTCATGAGTACTAGCACAATTTATTTATTTTAAACAATTAAAATAAAGTTACTTCTGTTTTTCATCACAATTAATTAAGTGTTATTATATGAAAATCAAGTTTTAATGTGATATGGAAGAGGCGCCACTTAACACATAAGAATTTACATGAAAAACTTAACCCATCTCATTAAAGTATTAGACTATACAACATAAGGTCTATTTGTTATAGAAAAACAGGTACTTTGGTTTGGTAGTTGAACTAAAATTAGATTAAAATATATAAAATTAGATTCAATTTTTTTGTTCATGAGTAATGGAAAATGGAAGCAATGTAGGCTTGGCTCAGCATCAATGTCTGTGTTTATAAGACCATATCCTATTCCTACTAAGCTCCACAGAGTTGGAACAAAACAATTGATATATAGGATCTGAACCCGTTTTAAGAACCTCAAGCCTATTCATAAAAGAATAGTTGTCCCACTCCACCAAGGAAATCCATTATCTAAATGCAAATTGTACTTTTAAGACAATCTAATACCACCAAATGTTAAAGGCTTGATTCCTTTTAACAACTGAAACACACCAAAGATTGAACGAATGACTGAAAAAATGCCAACACATACCGCAATTATGAGTAACCTTTATAGTTCTTTATCCTATAGTGTGGGGACTGAAAACTAAATTGTGTGCTCAAACTTGCTAACCATTAAAAAACAGAGCTAAATAGAGTCAAATGAAGCTCTCAAGTGACCAGATTAATGAAGTAGCTTATGTCATAAAAAAAGAACAAAGAATCAAATTAACATATACCAAGTTTCCTTTTCCATTATTCCGGTTTCGGTTTGAAAATATTAGGATAAAATCACATTATAATATGTTAAAACTATAATTAAAATAGAGACATTCCTAAAACACTGGACAGAATATTGATTGTAGGATCCTAGAAAACTGGAATGGTAATTATGACTACAATTTCTTTAGGTTCAAACGTGAAGAGGTAAAAATTCAAGCATGTGAAAATCATCAAAAGGCAAAAAAAAGAGGCAAAAATGAGAAAGATTGATATACTCTAAATTGATGTCACCAACTGTCCACTGGTATAACCACATTAATTATTTTTGCCAATTTTCTTAGTAGGTGTGCACCATGATTGACTTGAAAAGTGTGTAAATAATATGTATTAATGATGCTCTTATTTGTAACTAATATGAAATGACGGTTTAATGGTTATCTTGTATATGCTTTTCCTGTCAGATTCTTCATCTTATATCTTTAAGAATTTCAATTTAAAACACTAAGATCCAAATTGATGTTGCGTCACATTGCTTTAGTTAAAATCTCTAAAAACATTCTCAATTGTCAATAATTTCGAGAAACAATCTAATATAAATGCATGTTGTTGCATGATATGACACCGTCTGGTCTGAGCAACTAGATTTCCATGCATTTAATCATGCAAGAACAAACACAGAAAATAAACAACTACTGACATGGTGACAAAAATGACACTACAACAATAGATTAACCTTAACCTTTTCCTACATCCATATGATGAAAAGTTTGTCCATGTCTTAGTGAGAAACCATATGCTTTACTTATACAGTAGAATTTTGAGCCTGGAATATAAATTTAATTTATAAAGATATATACATACAAATTTTTAACACAATTAAATTATTAGTATTTTTTTTCTCAAGTGGAGGTTGAAGGATGAGAGCAGAGGCCCAGGATAGGATTATAAATAAACTAGCATCAGTAAGGCACAAGATAGAAGAGAAGCAAGTGGCGACAGAAGCAAAGAGAGATTGATATACTACAAAAGTGGACCAACAAGCATACTATATCATCAAAAAATGGTCACATGCCCTATTCATTTTCCTACTATGGTTGGTGCTCATAAGAAGACCCCAAGAAACTTAAAAAGTGAGGAGTTTTTTTATGTTTCACTCTTTGTCAGATTTGGATCATGCTTTTGTTTCATGATATATTGTTTATGTATATCAAATATGTTCAAAGATAAGAAACTCAATATGGTAACTTGTGACAATTTTCAGGTCAAGTAATTCTAAGAGGAAGCTTCTCTTGATTCTATTCCTTCATTGTATTCTCTTGTATTGACATCATGAACTATGTAACTCAAGTCCTAAAATCTCATTCAGTATTGACATTTTGCTCATCTTACTTAGGATAGGATAATGCAAGAATATATCTGTGATTATCTTTTTTAAGAATTTCTCTAATTTCTATCCTCAAACTTGTAAATCATCAGTCAACTATACAAAATTATAGAGCACATCATCATAATTATGGTACAATTGACCTAATAGCAACCAACATATGCAAAAATTGAGAACAGCTTCTCTAAGTTTAATATGAATAAAAACCTTCAAAAAATGAACAACAATAGAAAGCAGATACTCATCTTTGGAATTTAGAATAAAGGATAGAAGACAAAATGCTTGTCGATAAAGATGACAAAAGAATTAGAAGGAAATATACAATGAATCACCAAGGAATATTAAAGAACTTAACTTCACAAGATTGAAACACAACTTATAGCAACATTAATTAACTACACAACACTTTCGTGCCCTTTCATCCTGGTCATAAATTCAACTTACCTGAAACCAATATATTTAAGTTGATGCTTACAAAAACATATATATTAAAAGTAGAATGTCAAAGCATTTTGACAGAAGTTAGAACTAGTTGTTGAATATCATTCAAACAATTTTAGGATTAATTGTCATCAAATAAACTTTCAAAATCAACTTTAATGTTGCTTTACATAAGCTACAGTTTGAACATTAAAAGTAAGCCTACTAGGCGCAAACCACAAAAACGTGGCTACAAGGAAAACATGAAATAAAATCAATACCATCTTCCATTAGTTTCATGAGGATATAAAATGATTAACACCATACAGATTGTACATACGTAGCAAATTCTTGTTTGATTATGTTTATCATAGGGAAAGTCATAAAAACAAACAAGTATTGATTTAACAACTAAAGGTGGATTCTATCTACAACATAAAAGCCATCATACAAAGCTATATACAAATAATTAAACTGTTTATGCCTTAGTGAACAAAGAGAAACTAGCTGTGTATGTCACCTATTGTTTTAGCATAACAAATCCTCAAAAGAATGAACAGAAACTGAAATTCTTCTCCACTCTTTTCATATATTGAATACACTAATATATACAAAGTCATTTCAAACTTACCTATAAGCTTGTTATTGAGGTTGGATAATGACAATCTAGAAACTGATGTTCTAGCTCTCTCATATACCAAGTCCCTCCACGATCATTACTACGACACCACCTGATAATATATAATTAATGTGTTGGTGTATGCCCTTGCAACGAATTTCTGTTGGTTGTAAATTTATTTGTACGACAATTTATTATTCAATAAAAGGCATTCTTTATCTTTGTGTATTTATTAATTATTTAATTATTAATCATAAAGATAAAATCCCTGGAATAATTGTTATACAATTAGAAATTATAATTTGATTATAATTACGAGATTCGAAATACAATTTTGTGTTATTCCTAAAAAGTTCCTAGTCGTAGTTTCATCAAGACAGGGTATTGATGAAGTGGTTAAATTAGCACATGTTTATTTCTTTCTTATGAAGAAAATAACACAGATTAAAGTGTGGAGACACTTAAACAAACATTTGGGTACTTATTAGAGAATAAGTTCACTGAATTGAGCCGATTATGAGAATCCCTAATGGAACATTACTTGTGTGTATGTGGATTATCTCGTTATGATGATCGTATAATTGATCCTTAGACTTGAGATTACCAAAGTTATCTCATATAGGTCTTACTATGCATTGATGCTACTTATGTTCTATTCTTAGAGTAGTTCAATTCGGTACTTATTGGATATAATGTGAACTATATAGAGATAGTTTAGTAAATCAATAAAGAATTTGTTGTCCTAAATTAATAAGGAAGAATGTTCTGTTTTTCTTGATTAGTAATAATTTTGGGAATCTCTGGCCAGAGTAAATTGAAATTTGGAAAGGTTGTTTCCAAATATCAATTATAAATCATTTACTAATTAGCAAGAATGAACACGACTGGATTATTTGGAGTAGACACAAATTCCATACTCGAAGTCCAATTAGAACATTAAATGACAAAAGGATTAATTTTTACATCATAGCCATGCATAGACAGGTTAAGTCAAACCACTTTGACATTCCTAATTTTTGGGTGGTTATGACATGTTGCTAGACGTTAATCATAATCTATAATTATAAATTGTTTAGATAGGGAAATAAAGATAAATTGAAAGTAGTTTTAATTTATCTAATTATAATTATGAATTAGAATTAGAATTTATGATCATGACCAACATATTAGGAACCTATTGGGTCACATATAAAAGATCTATAAAGGAGAAAATGAAATTTGTATCAAGTTGGACTTAATTGAGAAGTTTTAGAAACTTTAAAGATCAATTTGTGATAATTGATCTTATAAGGACTAATTCATAACTATGAAATTTTTTTGACTTTATTTTTAATTTTGATAAAATCTGAGGACATGAAAAATATGATTTTTCATATAAAAGGAAAAATTAGAAATTTGGAGCTAGCACTTCATACATTTTTTCTCTCAAATTAGATTTGAGTTTTCTCTGAAAAGATCTGTGGATACCATTAGAGGCTGGAAGATTGAACGACTAGTGGATTGATGGATTTAAGGCAAAAGGAAAAATTACAACAAGAAGTTATGGAATGTTCCATAAGTTTGTCTCTAGTTTACTATCTTGAAATGTTCAGGAATGCCTTCAGTTGTTCTTTGGTTATTAAACTGAAATGTTTTATTTTCTAGAAACATTATGTTCTTATTCGTCATCATCTGGAAAGTGTTTCTTGGTATGGAAGGAGATATTTAAAACTCATAGTTGATTGTTGCAGTTGTAAAATGGTGACATGGGATATGTAAAATGTCTTTTTTTTCTGGTTTTCTGGAAAAGTGGGATAGTTTTATGGGTTTCTGGAAATGTTGAATACGATTCATATGTTTCTGAAAAATTCTTGATTTTGATCTTTGTTGCGTTTTGGTTTCCTTTGTGCGATGTTTCTGGTAAAGAGAAACTGAAGAGTTGTTGTCTCTTCATTTGCATAACTGAAACATGTTTCAGATGGTCTTCATTAATTCAAGTATCCATTGTTGTTCTAGATTCAATGCATAACGTATGCTTCGATTATAGTCAATACACATGTATCCACAGATCTTTTCATAATGTATGTCTTATACTGTTTTTCCTGTTGTTTCTATTCAATGCATAACGTATGTTTTAGTGAAACAAATGGTGATTTTTGTTGTTTTATTACTATTCACTCAATGCCATTTATCGTAGCACATTGCTTCAATGAATGCTATTGTTGTTGTGTGGTTAGTTAATGGGTTTTATGTTGAGTAATGGTTGTCGTAAAGATGGAGACCACCGGCGGTAGGTATAGCCGCCGATAGTTGGATAACCACCACTAGATAGATTTCTCTCTCTAGAGTTTTATGTATATATATATATCCTTTGAGTTTTTCATACCTATGGAGACAAAATAGAGTGAACACTGAAGGCAGAGATAGCACAGAACGAAAAAAAAAGTTTTAGTGTCTGGTGAAGAAGAAGGGGTGCGTATGTGGGCCAGGAGGGGCCTCCTGGCACTATGCTGATGCTCCAGCTACTTCTCCTGACTTATTGCTGTATTTTTTTGTGTTTTTTCTCCTTAATGAGATTAAGGTTACTTTATTTATTAATTAAATTAAATATTGATCAATTTAATTTTTCAAGTGTTGATTAATTAAATTACATTTTTTAATTTAATTTTTCAAGAAATTACTTTTTTAATTTAATTTGTCAAGAGTTGACTAATTAAATTAAAATTTTCAATTTAATTTTTCAAGAGTTGATTAATTAAATTAATTATTTTTCAATTCTATATTCAGAATATATTAATATAATGAGATTATATTTTTTTAGAATTAGACCTATTTTTAAATCCCTTATTAAATATTAAGTACATGTTTAGAACACGAATAATGTCTTGCATTGTTATAGAATTAAACCGGAGTTGTGTTTAAGGTTAGGCTTTTTAAGTAAATTCAAGGTCGCTTTAACTCAACATGTTTAGTCCTATAACGGTGGGTTTTACTTAACTAAATTTATATGATTTGGATAAGTAAACTCACGATCATATTACTTTAGAGGCAAGGTTAGGAATAACGTATTAGATATGTTATTTAACAAAGAGTTGTCTTCTAATGGATCTAAGAATCACATAGGATGTGATTGATGAAATGTTATCTACCTAATTTTAATCTAATTGGTTTGTTGAGAAAAATCAAGATCAATTAAATTAAATTGGAATCCTAGCTCACTAGGACATTATGTGATAATTTTTCGAATTAATAGTAAGGGCTATTAATTTGTTTAATATAGTGGGAGTAACCAAAATTTTTTAAGTCCTTATTTATTTGGTTTTACAGCATATACTAATTTTTGTTTGAATTAGTTGTTGAAAAATGAGTATGAACTTGTCCCTGAGGAGCATCATGGATGTAAACAAATTGACTGAACCAAATTTTTCAGACTGGTTGCGTAACCTTAAATTTTTTAAGGCAAGAAAAGAAATTATACATTCTTGACACTGAGCTTTCACCTGAACCTGCGCAAGATGCTACCAATGAAGATTGGAAATATTATCAAAGTCATATTGATGATAATGAGCAAGTTACATGTGTGATGTTAGCTAGTATGTCTTCCTGAGCTTTAGAGGCAACATGAAAATATAAATGCAATGGAAATGTTCCTACACCTTTAAGAGTTGTTTGGTGAACAGAGTCAGGTGGAGAGGTTTGAGATTCCGAGAACTCTACTTCAATGTCGGATGGCTCATGGATCTTTAGTAGAAATTCATGTTCTACAGATGATTGGCTACATTGAAAAATTAGGCCAATCGGGGTATGACCTGAACCTCGAGTTAAGCATTGATTTAGTACTCCACTCTCTTGCCCCGAGTTTTTCATAATTTATTATGATTTTTCATATGAAGAAAAAGGAAGTGACATTGTATAAATTGCTCAACATGCTCAAAACCGCTAAGGGATGTCTTAAGAAGGAATCTAGTTTTGTTCTTATTATTGGCTCTTCTTCTTCCAAGAATAGGGTAAGACCCTTAAGAAGAAGAACATGAAAAAGAATCAGAAGGCTTCTACTAAAGTAGCAAAGCCAGCAGGTGGTATCAAGAAGAAGAATGACAAGGGCGTCTATTTCCATTATGGGGTAGCTGGACATTGGAAAAGGAACTGCAAAGCTTATCTTGCTAACTTGAAGGAAAAGACGTTAAGCGTAGCTTCAACTTCAGGTTTGTTTATGATTGAAGTCAATCTTTCTACTTTTGTTTCACAATCTTGGGTATTAGATACTGGATATGGTTCACACATTTGTAACAATTTGCAAGTATTGACAGACAGTAGAGCATTGAGAAAAGGCGAACTGGACTTACGAGTCGGTAATGGAGTAAGAGTTGCTGCATTAGCTATAAGAACTTATAGTTTAACTTTGCCTTCTGGTCTTGTACTTGAACTAAATAATTGTTATTATGTTCTTGTTATCACAAGAAACACTATTTCTATTCCATGTTTGGACATGAATGGATTTGTCTTCATTATTAAAAATAATAGTTGTTCTTTTTTAAAAGATGATGTTTATTATGGATTTGGTATTCTTATAAATGCTTGGTATGAATTAGATCTTCAAAGACCAATTCTAAACATAAATAACAAGAAAAGGAGATTAAGTGACCAAAATCCATCTTATTTATGGCATTGTAGGTTAGGTTATATTAATGAAACAAGAATCACTAAGTTACATAAAGAAGGATATTTAGATCCTTTCGATTATAAATCATATGAGACTTTTGAATCTTGTTTAATGGGTAAAATGACCAAACTAACCTTTAGTGGAAAGGGACAACGTGCTAATGAGTTGTTAGAGCTTATACATTCAGATGTATGTGTCCCTATGTCTACTCAAGCTAGAGGTGGATTTTCTTATTTCATAATATTTACATATGACCTTTCTAGATATGGCTATGTGTATTTAATGAAATACAAGTCTGAAGCATTTGAAATATTCAAAGAATTTAGACTTGAAATAGAGAAACAAAATGGTAAGAGTATTTAGACACTTAGATTTGATTGAGGTCGTGAATACTTGGACCATGAGTTTCTTGGTTAATTGAAAGAGAATGGGATTCTTTCACAATGGACTCCACCTAGAACTCCACAACATAATGGAGTTTCTGAAAGGAGAAACTGTACTTTATTAGATATGGTACATTCCATGATGAGTCATGTAGTTCTTCTTGTTTCATTTTGGGGATATGCTCTTAAAACTACTGCTTACCTCTTAAACAGAGTTCCTTCCAAATCGGTTGACAAGACTTTATATGAGATATGGACTATTAAAAGATCAAGGTTATCACACTTAAAGATTTGGGGATGTTATGCTTATGTAAAGTGTTCAATATCTGATAAGCTTGAAGCTAAATCAGGTAAATGCATGCTTAAAGGGTATCTAAAAGAAAATTTTGGATATCAATTTTATCATCCTCTTGAACAAAAGGTGTTTGTCACAAGACATGCTACATTTTTAGAAAGAGAATTTATTCTCAAAGAAAGTAGTGGGAGTGATGTGAAACTTAGAGAAGTTCTAGAATCACAAACACACATACAAGTGGAAAGAGAACCACAAGTTAATACATTAGATGTACAACCAATGGTTCAAGAAACACATAGTTTGCGACGCTCTGGAAGGGTACGTCATTCTCCTGTTAGATTGGATCTACATGTTGAAAAAGGAAATGATAATGCTTCACTTTTGAATGACGAACCTACTGATTTTAAGTAATGTCAGACATTGATTCTTTAAAATGGAAAGAAGCCATGAAATCCAAAATGGAATCCATGTACACTAACCAAGTATGGACTTAGGTGGATGCACCTGAAGGTATAGTACCTATTAGGTGTAAGCAGATTTTTAAAAGGAAAACTGATATGGATGGAAATGTACATACACACAAAGCAAGGCTTATGGCAAAAGGTTACAAACAAAAACAAAGAGATGATTTTGATGAAACTTTTTTGCCAGTCGCAATGCTTAAGTCCATAAGGATTTTATTGGCTATAGCTGCATACCATGATTATGAAATATGGCAAATGGATGTCAAAACAACATTTATCAATGGGAATTTGCAAGAGGATGTGTATATGACACAACTTGAAGGTTTTGAATCCAAAGAATTTCCTGATAAAGTATGCAAATTGTAAAGGTCCATTTATGGAATAAAACAAGCGTCGCGGAGTTGGAACATCCGTTTTGATAAAACAATCAAAGAGTTTGATTTTATAAAAAATATGGATGAACCTTGTGTTTACAAGAAGGTAAGTGGGAGTGCAATCGTTTTCTTAGTGCTTTATATGGATGACATATTGCTTGTTGGAAATGACATTTTTATTGTTGGATCCCGTTTCCGAAGTCCACTCTTGATCATTATCGATTCGTCTTCTTGCTCTGATACCAAAAATGTTGGATCCCGTTTTCGGGACCCAACTCTTAATCGGAAATATCATAATACTCTTTAATACATTACTTACAACAAATTTTCATCACTCACATTTCAATTCCCTTATAACAAAGGATTTTATAAAGCCAAAATGGCCTTTCAAGTCACAATAGAACAAAATCTGAAACCTCCAAAATACAAAAGTACATGAACTACAAATTCCAAAAAAATGACTAAATCCTTGCGTCTTCCAAAAATCTTTTCTAAAATACGACATAAACAAGCTTGAAATGATGCCTCGATTCTCTTTCACTTCATCCCTTACTCATTACCTAAAGGTGGGGACACGAAGGGGGTGAGCTTGAAAGCTCATAGGAACAAGTTTATAATAAAAGATAAGTAAAACTTTTGAAACTATTTTTCTTGCCGCAGAAAACTTTCATTGAGTCTAAAACACATGCTTCTCAAATTTCTTGTTTTATCAAAGAGTTCATGAGCAATTGTAAATCATGTATGCATCACTTAACATATCACAATGCAA
>JAOSBO010000003.1:22342018-22369479 GCA_027563915.1 Erythroxylum rotundifolium
TGTGAGGCCAACTCAATTGGTTTTATATATTCTCTAACACACCCCCTTAAGTGAAAGCCCTTTGGGCTTGAAACTTGCATAGGCCTACTTTACCTTGTGCTTAATTTAATAGGTGGGTGGTAGGATTCGAACTCACGACCATTTGGTCACAGAGGCTTTGATACCATATTAAGAGACCATTTCACTAAAATACCTTAAGCTTTTGTGTGAGGTCAACTTAATTGGTTTTATATATTCTTTAACACCCTCAAGTGAAAGCCCTTTGGGCTTGAAACTTGCATAGGTCTACTTTACCTTGTGCTTTATTTTTATAGGTGGGTGGTAGGATTTGAACTCACGACCACTTGGTCATAAAGGCTCTGATACCATGTTAACGACCATTTCATCACAATAGCTTAAGCTGTTGTGTGAGGCCAACTCAATTGGTTTTATATATTCTCTAACAAAAGTATCATTTGTATTTGAAGAGAATGTATGGGTTATCTTTTGGTAAAGATGGTGGAGGAAATGGTGGCAGTGGAGGCGGGTTGATGCAATTAATAGAAAAGTATATGAATAGTGTAGAAACTAGAAGAGGAAGAGAAAAAGAGGAGAAGAAGAGTTGAGAGAAAAAAAGAAGAGAAGGAAATTGTAGGGATTAATTCTGTTCCTTTCATTTTGTGCCATTCTTCATTCTTATAAAGAGATCATACCATAACAAACTGGAAACAAACATTGTTAGCTATGAATATTCTATAACAACTCATCATTGCCCATAACAAATTTATCATTCACTTGGTGACAAAATCAGAGATCCTCATTGGCTTTGTAGGGGTGTGGTTACTCCTCCTAAGGGATGTGCCTTGAGTGGTAATTTGATTTGCAATAGTGGTGGATTGGGAACAGCCACCGATGCTGCCACTGACCATTTGTTTGCGAGCTTACTAGTTTTAGCACATTTCTTGCATCCTGGTAGGCCTAGTTCTGATCACTTTTTGCCATTTGTGCTAGTGGCTGCGCTACAACAACACCATCACCACTAGCAAATGGTACCTACAGCACATCTTTAGTTGTAAGGCCAATATCATAGACAAATTAGGCATTTTGGTGTTCCAAATGGGCAATTTGAGCATCCATTTCTTGCCAGACAGACACAACACCTTGTGCATAGAATGGGAACTCTAGTTAGAGTCTGTCAATGGAAATAGTGGGAGGAACGTTCTCACTTAGTTTCCAAGAGGAGATGATTGAATTGGGTAATAATTTGCTTCTTTATTAATGTTGTCTTTTTCAACTTGACTTCTTTAGTGGGTCTACTATTAGATTGGTGTTTACTTTTATATCATAAAAATTATTCATATTAATCTATAAAAAATTTATTAAAATAAAGGTGACACATCATTAGGGATGCCAAAAAGGGCTTGGCCCACTCTGCTAGGCCCAATTTTGTAAGTTAATTGGGCCATGGACAGGCCATGGTCACCCTGGAAGGTTAAACTGAGGTCAGGCGGGCCATGGGTTGGCATAGCCCAGCTTGTGACCTGATCGTTATTTTAACAAAATAATGTCGTTTTGATAGTTTTATTAAAAGATATATGGTGGGCTGGGTTGGCCTAGCCCGATAGGACTACGAGCAACTGTAGTCCCAGAGTCGGGCCAGGCTGGGCTAGGAGTAGCCTTGGCCCAACTTAGGCTATTGACATCTCCACATCATAAGACTTGTTTGTTAAAATATCTTTACAAAAGTCAAAAATTATTTAATAACAAATCATTCTTAAATTCAATAATTTCATGGCATAGCCTGGGCTATTGACATCTCTACACATCGTAAGACTTGATTGTTAAAATATCTTTATAAAAATTAAAAATTATTTAATAATAGATCATTCTTAAATTTAATAATTTGAAAATAAGTGCCAATTATTTTAAGTAAATTATTTTATTAAAATTGACAGATGAAATATTTTAGCAGGAGTCAGAGATAGAACATATAGCAGTAGCAGTGACCTTGAAATATAACAGTAACCGGTTTCTATGTTAGTCTCCGAATCTCCCACTGAAATCTCTCTCTGCTGCAACCCATTTCAAGCAAAGTTCTTGTCTGCCTATGAAAGTGCATAATAGATTTGTTTTAGTTCCTGTCCTTTTCTCGTATCTGTTTTACGATTTTCTTAGAAAAGAGACGAACTTTGGACTTGTTGGATGGATCTTGTCGTCTAAGACAAAGAAGCACTCAAAGACTGCTTCTTCGAGGCTATCGAATGCTGACCAATCTGTATCTCCCCGAACCCCTTTGCTGCAATCTTCTTTAGAACTTGAATTCAGCGAGCAAGATGCCATCTTTTCCTTAAAAAAGACATCTAAAAGATAACCTTTTCTTATTGGTACATCTGCATTTATTAGGCAAGTTATTGGTGCTGAGTTGGAGTCTAGAGAATGCAAAATTTGGCTTTTAGAGTCTTACATGGTCATTTTTTTTATTGCTTCTAGTTCTCTAGTTTCGGTAGATTCCCTTCCTTTCTATTGTATGGAAACCACTGTTGATATTGTGCACAACATATAATTTGTAAAGACTGAAACTTTTAAAATAACATTGTTTGTAGCTATGATCACAAATGGAAAATTATAATTGAAGACCTTTTTAGATTATTATCTTAAATCAGTTAAAAAACACTTATCAGTGTTAAGTCATTTTTGTAGGTCTCCCTTCCTTCTTCAGGGATGAGGTTTGAAAATAACTTTCCTCTTACTTCTATATCTAATGAATGCGGTGGAGAACTTAAGATATGTAACATCCCATTATCATACGGTCAGGGTTACCCTTAGAATATTATATATGAGAGATTATTGAGAATGTAGAAGTGCATTTCATGCATCATATGGCATACACTTATACGTGAATAATGTTGTCACTCATGAAAATAATTGTACATACATTCATTGACATTTTTCGGGTATAAGTGATTTTAATGTGATTAAGATGTGAATTATGGATTAATTGTCTTGAAAATTAAATTGGTGTGTATTAGAATTAATTTCACATTTTTGGTGATATTTCAGATATTTTAGAAATTTATCAAAATTTTGGGGTATTTTGGACTAGGAAAATGTATAAATAAAAGATAAATAGAAGTTTGGCAAATGGACTAGCAAATGTGTGACAATTGGACAAATGAATATGTGATAAGTGGAGCAATTAGAAAGTGACACATGGATTTACCAAATAGATGACAAGTGTAACACATGCAAAAGGACATACGGCAAGACCCCAAAGGAGGCACTTAATTTATGTTGGTCAAGGAAGTCTCTACATTGTCTCCACTGAAACCACCATCTTCCTTCTTGCTCTTCATTGCTTAAACACTTAACTTCTGCATTTGTTTGTGTTGTTGTCCATCCATCACCAAAAACACCTTGCAAAATCTTCAACTATTTGAGGTCTTTGATTATTTTTTCTCTAATCTTTTCTTTGCTCCAACCAGCGAAATCCATCATTATTCTCCCTATTTCTGGAAATTTTTCTGAAGGATTTGAAGTTTAAAACAAGTAAGTTATGCTTTAGGTTTTATAGTCATGTAAATGACATTTTGATGAGATTTTCACATTTATAATGGATGCATGCATGAGTGGTGTATATTTTCATGCTTGTGGATTAATGCATACGTGAATGGTGTGGATGCATGTGTGGGTGGTGAAGGAAGAAGCAAATTCATGATATGATTTACAAGGTGAAGGATTGTGATGATTGGGGATAAATGAAGAGTAGGGAAAATGCAAAAATTCTAATATGTAAAAGAATGAATTAGGTTTTGTTTTGGGTTATGAATATTCATGAATTAGTGAATTGTGACTAGAGAATTCTGAACTAGAAAAATTAGATTTTATTAAATCATCAACTTGAGATAGAGAAATGATAGAACTTTGGCAATGAATTGTGCTTGAGTATGTTATATGTAGTGTTTTACTGAACATATATTTGTATTTAGACATAACTTGATTTGTGAATATCCAAATTGGATTGATTCTAATTTAGAATAAAATAGAAACATATGGCTACATTTTTCATGAAGGAATAGAAATTGAAGTATATCCTTAAGAGTCCTGAAATTTGGCTTGAATTTGAGAATTGTGTTTGTCAAGATATGAGAACAGTCTGTAGTAATTTCATTATAACTTTCACGAAACTAAACCAAAATGCATGAATTTGATGTGATTAGAAACTTAAGACATATATGAACATTTGATTAGAAGAAAGTGTTGCTTAAATATTTTCTTTACTAGGTCATAATGATCATACAAAACTGATATGAAAATTTGTCCTGTGAAAAACTAGAAAAAAACAGTAGCTTGATGTTATGTTTAAGTGATTATGATCAATAATTTTGTATGATGTGTTTTGTGGAAGTTTGGAATTGGAATGGAGGTCAGAATGAATAGAAATTGAAGTGGGAATGATAAGATATGCATAGATGTACTTATGATTGATTATTCATATGAAAATGCACATAAGTAATATATAAATGCATGTGATTGCTTATAGAGGAGCACGTTGAGCGACCACTTGCAGACATTGCTGGGACTTCAAGGAATAAGCTAAAGGGAGCATTTGTGAGTCAATCTAGATGATCTTCCTAGGATTGATTGCTTTTGTTAACTTCCAATTATTGAACTGTTTGTGATCTGTATATGAATTCTGGAATTTAAAGGTCCGAGGAGTTTGATATTTAGGAATGTATTGGAAGTGTTCTATTTGCATATGAAATTTGAATGATATCTGTTTGCTATTGAACTCTGATTGATTTCTAAATACTCAACGAAAGTTGAACGTCGAACTGAGGTCCAATGAATATAAGATTCTATATATGCATCATATGTGAATGCCATTCATGTCATATTTTGTTATTTGATGTATTTCATAAAATACATGTTCAGATAAAGGCATTATGATCAGAGTAGCCAGTCTGAAAGAGCTTTAAGCTCAGAATTATGCACGTCAAACTTTGCTCTATTGTTTCTATATCTGACTGAGCCCAATGGGCTAGTATCTGTATCTAAAAGGCACTTGGTCACAACAAATAATAATAAATATGGAGTCTCATATGCATCTGCATTTATATATTTATGATTATGAATTATATGTTTATGAAATCATTTATGAAGTTGTGATGTTAAAGTGATATGCCATATAATGTGATTAATTGGATTGTACAAGTTCTGAAAGAATGCATGTAAAGTGTATGACATTCATTATGTCTTATTGTGATGGAAAATGTTATGAAATTGGTTGGTTTGTATGATATTTGTGTATATGCCTAGAGTAAGATCATTAATGATGGTTCACTCATTGAGTTTGCAAAACTCATCAAAAATTGCAACGTGGCTTTTCACGTACGAGAGAGGAGACCTAGCTTTCTAAGAGTCTCTAGAAGCACATGTTGGACTAAGATATAGCTCAAAGGTCTGTTAACTAGCATTTGAGGAGTTGTAGTTGTTTTTATATAGTTTACATATGTCATGTAGAACTTATGTATAAAGGATGTAAATATTGGTTTTAATAACCAAAATGTAAACTTTTATGAATGAATGAAATGAGAAGTTGACGTTTTTAAATATTGTGTGTTCTTTATGAAGCCATTAAAGAGATTATGTTTGCTCTAGCATACCTCTATCATAAGATATGTACTTGAATATCCTCTGGATGTTCGAGTATATACTCTATGGTAGTAGGATGTGACAAGATAGGGTCTGCGGATGAGACAACTAATGTGGCGGGGGATAACTTTTCTATTGCCACAGTTTTTTCTTCTTCCAAGGTTTAAATAACTGTATCTCTTTTTCTGTTATCTCATGCTTATATGAAAATATAATGAGACAAGAAGAATTCTAACATTGGTCAATGAGTTATACCATTCCTCATTTGCTTGGATTTAGATAAGCTAGGCAAATAATGTTCCTCACTTCCTCCTTGTACACCATTTTATATTGGGATCTATCTTATTTTCTCTGACATTGCCATTGTTTTGAGGAATTCCTATTTTTCATCTATGTTGTTTTTTAATTTGCAGTAAGATGGAAAATTATTATTATTAGCTGTGCTCTAGTTAGTCCCACTTTTGGCCTTTTGGTATTGAACTCAACATTTTGCAGATATATCCTTTCATCCACCAAACCCATCTTTTTCTCTTTAATTGGTTGGTCATGCTTTCCAATAACTGTTTACTAAATTTGGTTATTAGGTTTCAGTTACTTTTCT
This sequence comes from Erythroxylum rotundifolium, assembly GCA_027563915.1. Taxonomy (NCBI): domain Eukaryota; kingdom Viridiplantae; phylum Streptophyta; class Magnoliopsida; order Malpighiales; family Erythroxylaceae; genus Erythroxylum; species Erythroxylum rotundifolium. The sequence continues at coordinate 22,348,251 of JAOSBO010000003.1, forward strand.
TTCCTGATTATCTTGTAAAACATAGGATCAGGATGTTACTTTCTTTATAACCTATGTGTTATCCAAACAAATCAAAATTTCATAAGAGATGTTTACATTTCTATAGAATTAATTCTATATTCAGAAGGTTGTAAATGGTGCTGGGTTTTGTGTCGGTACAACTACTAGTTTCATGACTCAGTTGAGCTTATTACTAAATATATTACCTAGAAATTTATAGTTATCTGACTTTACATAAGGCTACTAGCTAAGCCTCTTTTCTCTACTTTCCTGCAGGTCTTCAAGAATGGAGTCCCGTTGTCTTCAAACCTTTCCTATGCACTGGGATATCCTGCTAATGGAATTATGGAAGGTTTGTGTTTGTTTATCCTATCCAGGATCAACTTCTAGTTGATCATTTAGATGGGAAGAATAAACCACATAGAAAAAATAGATGTTCAGTTCATAATTGCACAGAGTTGTATCTGGAGCTTATTCCTGGGTAAAAAGGAAAAACATTATGAAACTCCTGTTAGAAGTTTTTGCTAGAAAAACTTGCAAACAAGTTAAAAATAGTGTAATGTCATCCCTTAGGACTCCTTGTCAGCCAAAACATGTTTCCAACGAACACAGTCAGTTACATGTGAAGGAGCAACTTCCATTTCATTCGATCCACCTGGTCCATATGGTGACTTGTTTGATGTCAAAGAAATGTTACAGGATGAAAGTACCAAGCATCTTATACAGACCTTGGCTGCTTCATAGTTGCATTCTCTTGTTGTAATTTGTGGAAATCATGTTGCGATTCCATTACTAAGGGATGTCTATATTTTCCATGTCATAAATGCAAAATTGAGCTACTCAAAGGACACTAGTAAAGAATTGAGGGAAGAAAGCAGTCATATATTGGGTCCCTCATGACTTGGTAAACCCTGAGAAAGATACTTTTCTTATAAAACATTTGACACGAGTCTATTTGAGTCCACTAGCAACATTATCAGATGAAACAATTCAGAGAAGAAGTCTGTCATACGTAGAAGTTGATAGTGAGCATTTAAAAGTTATTGATGGACATGATCAATCTAACTTAGGTGCTCTGGATAAATATTATTCAATTCTAATGGTCATTATTATATTGTCAAGAAATAGCTTGTTGGCAAGGTATGTTAATGAGATAGAATATGCTTGAACTGATTTGTCAACTATTTTGTGTCATTGTCATTCCCTTTTCTCATTTTTATGAACATCAGATTCAAGTGAGCATTAAAAAGTCCATAAGTAATTCATTTCGGTAGAAGCAACTTGCTAGAACTCCTTAAGTATTAGAATCATACTACGTATACAACATGTATTATCATATTAAAAAATGCTTGAAAATCTTTGTGGGTAAAGTTTCGTTGCGGAATAGTAAATGTGTTAAAGTGGTGAAATATGCCCTATAGTGAAATTTGAAATGAATTAAAGTTCTTTCCCGTATTAGCAATATAATAAAGAACCTTTGGCACCTTGATCACTCGAATTTTCAAACTTTGAATGGTATTTGAAGTCCTTTTGATTTATCTTTTTTGTCCATGATGCCAATAATTTTTTTTTGGCCTTTACTTGGAGATGTTGCTTTTCATCAGTTCAAATGAGGATGCTTTCATTTTACTTGATTTCACCATGTAACTGTTTGTCTTTGTGTACATTGATCAATGTCATGTCACTTATGATGTGTTCTTATAAGTAACATAAGGATAATTACTTTTCTTTACATTCATCCCTAGGTGGAAACGTCCTAAAGTAATATTCATCACTGGATGATGTTTTAATATTCATCAATGGAATCACTATTCTAGTGTCAGTTTACGGCCTATCAAGAGAGTGCTTTTTCATGGTCCACCTAGCACTGGAAGGACTTCTTTGGCTCGATTGTGTGCCTATGATGCTGGTGTCAACTTTTTCCCTATCAATGGACCTAAGATAATAAGTCAATATTATGAAGACAGTGCAAGAAAAATAACTGAGATTTTTAATTCAGCAAGTAGAGCAACACCTTTAGTGGTTACTTATTATATTTTCTAAAACCCTAGCAATTTTTAATTTAATTCTTATAGATTATCTCAACCAACAGTGTGATTTTAGACTTTTTTTCATACAAACTGTTGGATGGATTTATCTGTTGAAATTGTTTTTGTGGACTGAAATTTATTTATCTTCCAAATTTAATTACAATTCTTGCGTTATGGACATTAATAAGCCATTTTTTCCTAATGGTTAAATACAACTATGATGTTCATTTACTGTGTAACTATTAGTGACACTCCCTACTGCTGAGTAGGAATTGGTCACCAAGCCACATTTCATACCGAAGCTATGACATCTTTATTACATGTATCAGAAATCATTTTATTTTGAATTTTTAAAAAGTTGCATATTGGTAGGAGTGCTACTAAAGATAAGCATTTATTATTTTATTTTATAAGTTATGGTTAAGGATGGGATTTCACAAAAAAATAGTTGCTTTATGCAGGGGACAAACTTTCCATGATAGGAGGTTACTTGTTTAATCTTTTGGTTGCAGCTGCCAAGATGTGCAGATTTTGTATCCAAGGCTATAGTTCTGAAGATGTGTACAATAGTGAAACATATTGCCTTCATTTTAATTTGTTCTTGTTAAATGGATTTGTGTCAGAATTCTAAGCTTAGATTAATTTCGACTATGGGTGGCTAACTGATAGCTATTCTGTAGGTGTTCATTGATGAGTGGGATGCCATTGCGCCTGCAAGGAAAACACGGAGGCGAAGAACTATCTCAAAGAATGGTAGACGGGATTAACCAAACTGATGGATTTCTAGTAATGGCTGCCATAAACAGTCCTGATAGTATTAAGCCTGCACGAAGATGACCTAGAAGATTTGATAGGGAAATTGAAATTGGTGAGTACAATGTCTTTTTTCCAAGAGTTGTTGGTCTTTCACTTTTTAATATAGGAACATCAAATTTCCAGTCTGAAGCCTTGTAAATAATGAGATTTTGACACTTCATGTTAAGAGGGTTTTCTAACATGCTAAACTTTTATTCTTATAGATTTCAATTTGATATTTAGCTCTTTCTGACAATATTTACGAGCCTGATACATACATATATCTTTTAGTTCTCTGTATTGTTTTTTGCATTTGAATAAACTTTGATGATGGTGCTATCAATAAAGTGAATTTATGCTAATGAGTGTTAATACTGAGTTGATACATGATAAAGTGAATCTGGTTCCAAAATGATTAAAAGAGACGAGTGAAAAGGCATGGCAGAGAATTGGTTTATGAGGGTAGTAGATAAGAATGGGTTTGGTCTTTTAATATGTCATAATTCACTTTGTGTGTCAAGATATTGAATTATTTGTTACCAAATAGAAGAATGGTGAACCACTCATGGGATGTAATAACTAGAACTAGATGTGCTCTAAAGTTTTTCATCTATTGCTATTTTACGCAAATTCATTCCCTTTTTCCTTCAGGAGTTCCATCTCCCCTCTAACGACATGATATCCTCAATGTTCTTCTTAGCAAGAAGGAACATTCACTCTCAGATGTGCAAGTGCAACACCTTGCCATGGTCAGACATGGTTTTGTTGGTGCTTATTTAGTTGCGTTCTACAATGAAGCAGCCTTGTTCTGCCTTAGGTGCTATATCAAGAATGGCTCTAGGACAAACATTAAAGAGCCATCTTTGATGGAGGAGGAAATGTTGACAATCAGTTTTTGATAACTCCATGATGAAAGTGAGGCCTAGTGCCATACGAGAGGTATTATCACTTTTTAATGATATGAGTGTTTGTCAAAATATTATTAAAGCCATACAATACTAAGGTCCACAAGATGTTGACAATCATAATACAGGTGAATGCTAATATCTAATCACCTTTGTATGGAAAAAAATTAGATGATAGTTGGACGTTCTAATTGATTAACATGTAACTTGAATTTCATTAGTTTAAGAGTTAAACGTATAGTAACAAATAGCATATATGCTATAGACCTATGAGCATTCCTGTCTCTACATTTTCAACTTCTTTTGATTGTTATGTTTATTTCATAAATTAACCAAGTCAGTCAATTATCTGCCCTATGTTATTGGGAAATTATAGATGTTTTAACATGCTAAATTGCTCTGGCCATCACTGTTGCAGTTCATTAGCTGGAAAGACAAAATCTTGAGTGATATCAGGCAATTTTGTTTTTGAAAAGGTTGACTAAAGCCTATTGTTTTATAAATTATCCTATATTATCTGCAAAACCTCACTCTTAGCTTTTGAAGTTGGACTTCACTGGCTTCGTATACCTTTTTCCTCTTTTTTTATTTACTTTGCATTTATCATTGTTGAAACTAGGTAGGTAATATGTAAGGGAGTATACAACAGAGGAGTTGTTTGATATGTTTTATTACTCATTTGAACCAATTTTATTAATTCTAGATGATGGTTGAAGTTCCTAAAGTTAATTGGAAGGATGTAGGTGGCCAAAGAGAGGTAAAAGCTCAGTTGATGGAAGTAGAGAAGTGGCCTCAAAAGAACAATAATGAGTTTGAGAGCATTGGTACCTAACCCCCAAAAGGGACCATGATGTTTGGCCCTCCTAGTTGTAGGAAAACTCTTATTACACGTGCAGTTACTTTAGAAGTAGGACTCAATTTCCTTTCTATCAAAGGTCTAGAGCTTTACAGGTTAGTGAATCAGAGAAGGCCGTAAAATCTCTGTTTCCAAAGGCTAAGGAAAGGGTTAAAAAAGAACTCGAGCAGGGCTCTGTATGAGAATGGGTGGTGGGAGGGCAGGTAGGTTCCTCTGTGTTTTGAGCCGACTACTATGATTACATGTGTATCTAGTGCAGTGGCTTGAAAGCAAGCTATATTGACCATCTTCCGAAGTGATAAATAATCTACTGATCAAACACTATAGCAAATCATGAAACCTGCCAAAGAAGAGCTTCAAATCGCATAGTGCGCCCATACTAGTACCTTTTGTTGTACCTACTTAGGCGACATTTGAAGGCCCGTCAATAATTTTTTTGATGAAATTGATGGTCTTACTGTTTTTCGTAGTAAGGAAAGTGATGGAGTCTCAATTTTGGATTGGGTGATGAGTCAACTTCTTGTAGAATTAGATGGTTAGTAATCTTTCACTTTTCTACTAAATCCTATTGATGCTCAATATTCTACATTATGCTATGACTCGTTGAGTTTACTTCAACGTCTTCATTTTGTCTGCTTGCATGGTGTCGAGGGATTACTTTATTTCATTGAATTTAAAAATTTTGTGTTTAAGATATCATATTTTAGGTGATTTTGTTATTTCTTTGAAGCATGATATAATCATCATATGCTTTCCGATGTTGAACACTATTATGTTATTCTCTTCATTATCTTTGATTGTGGACAATCATTTTTTAAATTCAGGAATGCACCAAGAGTTGATATCACTGTAATTGCAGCTACAAACCGGCTAGACAAGATTGATTCAGCCCTTTTAAGACCAGACACTTCAACTTTTCTCCAGGCACGAACTATCTACTACCTTAAACATGTCATTGATGGAGAAAATTAAGCAGGACGCTTCGATCGACTTCTATATTTCAAATCCACTTACGCAAGACTCCATGCAGTTCCGGTATGAGCATAAAAGTGCTAGCTTCTTTAACTGATGGTTATATCAGAGCTGATATATCTTTAATCTACCATGAGGCAGCCATTGCATCCCTTGAGGTTTCCTACGTTCCTTTAGTCTATTTGATACCTTGGCTATTGATTTATACTGTCCACTGCCAGGGTCTTATGCATAATATATACACTTCTTTGTCTTCCTTTTTGGTAATTCTTTGCTACCGAATTAGTTCAAGATATATAAATAATTTTGTAGGCCCAAAGCCCAAAACAGAAAATATCTGTGGTGGATAAGATGTGAGATCCTACATCGGCTAGAGAGGAGAACGAAGTACACCTTATAAGGGTATGGATACCTCTCCCCCATAGACACATTTTCCTGGTTAGGCTGGGAAGAGAAAACCATGAGGTTTGGGCTAGGCCTAAAGCCCAAAGTGGACAATATTTATGGGTAGATGGTTTGAGTTGTTACAAGTGGTATCAAAGTTAGTACCCAGGCCGGTGTGCCAGCGAGGACGCTGGGTTTCCAGGGGGTGGATAGTGTGAGATCCCATATCGGCTAGAGAGGAGAATGAAGTACGTCTTATAAGGGCATGGAAACCTCTCCCTCATAGATGCTTTTTCCCAGCTAGGTTGGGATGAGCAAAATCAAGAGGGCTGGACAGATGCTTTTTCCCAGCTAGATTGGGAAGAGCAAAACCACAAGGTTTTGGGCTGGGCCCAAAGCTGAAAGTGGACAATGGCTACATTTGGAGAACAATAGATCTAGTACTTTTTAGCTGATCCGTTGTCTTTCAGCTGTTTGACCGCTCAAACAGTTGAAATTTTTGTTTGGTAACAAGATGAATAATTAGCTTATCTAACCCAAACCGCTAAACTTAGTACAGCTTCACAGTAGCAACGTTTTCACTAGCTTTTCATCTTTAGCTAAATATATGCAAATGAAAAATCAATTATGCCCTCATAAATAAACAATGCTATACATTAATTAATTTTTGCAAATCAAAATTTTACCTAATTACAATTAATTAATTGTGCTATAGTGTGGCATAATTGAAGTAAAATTAATTATTATGAATAGTTTCAGGCATGACACTATGTTATGCTTATGAATTATGCACAAAATATTTGTAAATTTTTTGTAAAATTTAATTTTTGTTATATTTTTTATTATTGTTAAAATTTAATTTTTTAAAATTAAATATTTAATCATGACCTTATAAAATTTTTAAGTCATGTCCTTATCAGTCATTTTTAATTTATTAAATAATAAAATTCATACATATAGAGATGGAATACGTAATTCCGTAGCAAAATAAGGCAGCAACAGTTGGCTAGAGAATTGGTGAAATTGAATACTGACAGGAAATATGTTCTGTTGGTAACTTACCACGGAACCGATGGATAGATGTGTCCATCGGTAAATGTCAAATTGTTCATAAATAAAACAACGTCGTTTGGTTTTAATCCAAATGATGTCGTTTTGTCATCATCTTTTTGACTTGACCCCCTCCCCCTCTGGTATTGTTCTTCTCCTCCCTCGGCTGCATCGGTTCTCTCTCGTTTTCATTGCTTCCATTGTCGATTTCTACTTGGTTTTTGGTCTATCGTGCATCATTTTCAGGTAAGGTCTCTACTGGGTTTATTTTGTCTCCAAAAAATGAAGCTCTTAGATGGTTATATATATGTATATCGTGGGTGGGTGTTGGGTGGTGGGCTTCGTTATGATTGTTGGTTTATGCGTTTTTTTGTTGAATCGTTGGTTTATTTGTTGTTTACATGTATTGTTGTTGGTAAATAATGAAAAAATGCATTTGTTTCGTGTGAATCTTAGAGATAATACATATTGCCTCTGAGTTGTTTGATGAAATATCTCTTAGATAGAGACTTGCATGTTGAGTATATATAACTCCAATTTTGTCATGATTTACATAACCTATTCAGAACCATACTACTTTAAAAAATGTTCATGTGAAAGAGGAGGTTCAAGTACTATATAATATTCAATTTTATACTATAATTTATATATATTGGATTTATACAATGAGAGATGTGATATAGGATAATCAGGAGTATAAGAAAGTGCACAGTTGTTGTGAGTAAGCTTGAGCATAATCCCTTGAATTGAAGTTTTGATTTGATTTGTTATGTTTATTAAGAAGTTTAAAAGATACTTACATTTTATCTTCTCTAATTTTAATTTTAAATATTTATTTTTATAGTTTTAATAAAAAAATTTAGTTTAGGTTTTATAATATTAAACTTTTCTTTTAATATTTGATTTGAAGTTTTTATATATGATTTGTTTTAATTTAGGTATTTTTATAATGTTATCTAGAAATATAACTTAGTTTATATTAAAATTGAATTATCTTATTAGATATTTGTAATTATAAATATCAAAAATTTCAATATTTACAAATTTAAAATTAATTAAAGAATGTCAAATGATGAAGTACATTTATAATAAAAATAATAAACATATATATGTGTTGATAATGTACTATATAAGGGTTAAAAACTAGTATTTAACCAATTTACATTTTTAAAAAATAATATTATTACATGCTATTTTTATATTTAAGTCTGTTTAATAGTAAAAAGAATATGAAATTTTTATATCAACGTCATTTAAATAATTTTTTAAGAAAAAGGAAGAGTACTTAGATTACATAAAATTCTAAGTATTAATATTAAATAATTTAAATAATTTTTTTTTAGAAAAACGGAAGAGTGATAAGACATTTAATATTAATATTAGAAGACAAATTTATATACAGATCTCGTAATGATAAACGCTAAATACTTAATGCAATATGTACTTATCGATCTTTTTATAGCATATGTACTTAAGGCATCAGATAAAGGTTCTGGTCCGAAAGCCACTAAATATTAAATTAATTATCAAAACAATTTTTGTACCTTTAAATATTGGACCTAATTTATAAGCCACATTTTTAAAATGTTAGAGAGGGCCATTTATGATTTAATAGAATAGTCTTCCCCTTTCATCTCCGATATGTCTTGGTTTTAGAAAAGTGTAAACTAACGTCAATTTCAAGCTAAAAAAAAGCGATATGAAGCTAGAAACCAAAAAAGATTTTAACAAGCATATCTTTGACGAAAAATCTGTCGGACTCAAACTTTTTCAAATGAAAAGACAACACTTTGTTGACATGTTTAGGGTTGTAAGTCTCAACATTCGATCACAGTTTGCTTCCTATATATTTCAACAAGCCAATCAATGACTTAGCTTTAGACCACTTGCTTCCTTTTGTGAATTACTGGTTTATCTTCCGAGTGTTTGAGCTTTAAACTTTTTATTTTTATTTCAATAACTGGAAAATAACTCAAATATATTTAATAGTGAAAAAAAAAATTTGAGTCTATTTAATAGTAAAAAATTATTAAATGATAAACCACATTAGTTTATGATGTCTTATTAGAACAAGTGTATTATATTAAATATTTACTCTGAAGTTGTCCATCCTTCTAGGTTGGTCGTCCAATACATATTTACTATATGTATTTCTTTAATAATATGATTATGATACTTTTGGATTTTGTGTGAATGCAAAGGAGGTCTTCATTTTGTGTTGTTGTTTAGAATATTCTTATAATCATTGATGAGTTTTTATGTTTTTCTTTAATAGTTTAAGTATTTATTGTATGTGGAATTAGTTTGAGATGTTATAGATATTTGAGGCATTAATAAACCCTTAGGATATTATATAGGTTGGAAACCTGTGATACAACTCTTGTGAGGCTTATCAGTGAAAAAATTTCATAAGCCTAGGAGTCACAGTGAGAAGTTTTTTTCTTGATTCACAGGTGTAAATAATGCCACGTATCATAGTTTTGAAATAAATTGTAGGTGATTAATTCAATTGGTTAATACTTAGAGGATGTGAAAAGATTAGATGTTCTGTAAATTTTAGGGTGCCATAAAGGATACTAACTATGGAATCACTGTTTTAAATTAACACTGTTGGAGAAATGAGTAATGTTAATAGATCTTGGATGTATAAACGATTATCACGTGATGGTTTCATGAATCCTAAATTTGTTGAAGTAGTTAAAGCTTTTATTCATTATGCATGTTCTTAACTTGCATATATGGATGGGCTAAAGATCAGATGTCCATGTAAAAAGTGCAAACACATTCGTTTCCTTCCTATTGATGAAATGAATGGGCATTTGTTGAGAAAAGGGTTTGTCCCAAATTATTTTGAATGGACACGACATGGAAAACCGTTAATTTGTAGCACCTCAAGGGGTAATGAAGCACTTCAGTGAGCTTAAATGAGTTTAAAGGGGGGATTGGATTTAGAACAAATAATATTGATGCGAATGAAAATCCTTACATGCAAATGGTTTATGATGCAACAGTTTATACCTTTCAGGAAAATATAGAAAATCTTAACGAAGAACCTAACCCACAATCCAAACAATTTTTTGACTTACTACACTTAGCTGACCAAGAACTATAGCCAAATTGTGAGACAATGACTTAATTGTCTTCAATTGCTCATATCTTGAACATAAAGTCTGAAGGGTATATTTCTGATCTTAGTTTTGATAAAATTCTTGGATGGTATAATGAATCATTGCCTCCTGATCACACAATGGTTGATAGTTTTTACAATATCAAAAACTTATTAAGGGTCTTAGTTTGCCTGTTGAAAAGATTGATTGTTGCAAATTAGGATGTATATTGTATTGGGGTGATGATGTAGAGTTACAAGAGTACAAATTTTTTGGTCAATCTAGGTTCAAACCTAGAAAGTGTTCTATGAAAGGAAAGTTAGTACCTTGGAAGCGGATGTATTATTTTCCACTAACTCCGAGACTTCAAATACTATATGCTTTTGATGTAACTATATCTCACATAGATGGCATAATGAAGACTAACAGGAAGATGGAATAATGAGTCATCCATCAGATGCATTGGCATGGAAATATTACAATGACACTCATTATGAGTTTGCAGCTGAAAGTTGAAACATTAGGTTGGGAATGTCAACGGATGGATTCCAACCTTTTGGCCAATCTAGCTAGCAATAGTTGTTATGGCCAGTCATAATTACTCCTTATAATTTGCCTACATGGATGTGTATGAAAGAGGCATATATGTTCTTGACAGCGATTGTGCCAGGGCCTACAAATCCAAAACATAAAATTGATGTATTCTGACAACCATTGATATCTAAATTGCAGCATCTTTGGGAATATGGTGTTGAGACATATGATGTGTCTCTGAAACAAAATTTTATGTTGAGAGTAGCTTTGATGCAGAAAATTAGTGATTTTTTGGCATATGCCATGTTGTCTGGATGGAGCACAACAAGGAAATTGGCTTGTCCTTATTGTGGCAATGATTCTGATGCGTTTTATCTTCCAAACGGGGGCAAAATATGTTGGTTTGACAACCACAGAAAATTTCTTCCTCTAGATCACCCATTTAGGTGCAATAAACAAAAGTTCATTAAGAATAGGATGGTAGAAACACCTCCTCCACCTCACAAAACTGGTGAAGAGACATTGCAGGAAATTGAGGAATTAGGCATGCTAAAAGTTACAAAATTTGAAGCTGATGAAATTAATACAAGAATTAGTAGAAACTTTGGCTGGAGAAAATGAAACATCTTTTGGGATTTGTCATATTGGAAAACTAATTTGATACGTCATAATTTAGATGTGATGAATATTGAAAAAATATTTTTGACAATTTGTTCAATAACATTATGAACATTGAAGGGATGACAAAAGACAATGCAAAATCACGAGCTGATTTGAAACTTTTTTGTAGAAGAAATGAGTTACATAAAGATCTTTGGACTGTTAAATATTCAAAAGCATGTTACATTTTGGACAAAAGCAGAAGGAAATATTATGTGCATGGTTAAAAAGTCTAAAGTTTCCTGATGGTTATGTTTCAAACCTAGCAAGGTGTGTGGACACGAGGAAATACAAATTATTTGGGATGAAAAGTCATGATTGTTATATGTTTATGCAAAGGCTAATTCCAATTGCATTTTGGGAGTTGCTACCAAATAAGGTTTGGGAAGTAATAACAGAATTAAGTTTGTTTTTCAAAAGCTTAACATCATCTGAAATTAAGTTAGCTGAAATAGCCAGTTTTCAATCTAATTAGGATGATTCCAAATTCCAGTCGGGTTATATCTTTACACTAAATGGTGGAGTAGTTAGTTGGAAGAGTTCTAAACAAGAGAAAATTATATATTTAACGACTGAGTTAGAGTACATTGCAATTGCAAAGGAGGCAAAAGAAGTTGTTTAGATCAAGAAGTTCGTTATGGAACTTAAAGTGGTTTTGATCATTATAGACCCAATACTATTGTATCGTGACAATAGTAGGGCTATTGTTCAAGCCAAGGAACCAAGTTCTCACCAAAGGTCCAATCACGTACTCAGGAGATATCACCTGATCAGGAAGATCATTGATAGAGGTTATGTGAAGATAGAGAGAGTGCTCATAGATTAGAACATCGATGATACTTTCACTAAGCCACTTCCTAAAATGAGATTTGATTCTAGTGTACTCCCCTATGGTATCAGATACAAAGACGATTGACTTTAGTGCAAGTAGGAGATTATTAGAGTAGTGCTCTAAAGGTAATCACCTTTACCTCTTTTGTACAAACTTTATTTTGATTAATAAAGTAAAAGGAAAAATTTTCATTAATTTAATGTTCATTTATTTATGAATTAACGTTGATCTTAAATCGAATTAATGAAGTTCATGATACAAAACATAGTATGAAAGAAATCATGATGAGATCATGGTAATGAGATTCCTATTATGTGCAATCATGCACCTTTGAAATCTAGCTAGAGCGTTGCATAACCTAAAAGGAATCCGTCTATATGTAAATGTTACATAAGGACAAATAAATGTGATCTTTTATTTAGATAGATAAAAATTTGATTTATCCCGAGTAACCATCTAAAAAGTAATAAAATGAATGACCGGCCACTCTTTCTATCATTTAATCTACAAATGGGAAAAGAAAGTGATTCTTTTAGGTCATTTTGTTGAATTTGCAATATTCAAATGCAAACTCTCCATCCTCTGACGGTTCTTGTGGAAATTAGCCCCCTACTTTCACTCTCCATTATGATCATTCTGCCTTTCTTCACTATGCATGTATTGGGTTGACCTATTCACTATTGTTTATCAAATATATAATATTTGAGTCTAAAAACTTAACCACTTCCTTTATATAAGGGTTCAAACTTCACTGATGTTCCATCAATGCTTTGCTTCCTTCTTCGAGGTATATCCTATACATAGAAATGTTTGGGCTTATACCTCAAATGTTGGAAATCTAACTTCCTAAGGCCTTCATTTGGTTCTTTATGATCGCTACTAACCTACTCTTATGTTCCCTATCTAACTGATTGGAGATGATGATGGGTAGAGTTTAGCCTTCACCTAGGAAGGTATATCTAAGGTGTGTGGGTAAAGGATTAAGCTCTAGAGTTGGTGGCTTTATAGTGGAGGGTGGTATGGGTGCTTCTATCCTTATTAATATATCCTGATGTATTTAAACACCTGACTCCACCATCTAAGTTTCTTCCTCAGAATCAGCTTTGTTTTCCTTATCAGCTTCATCATCTATCTTAGCTTCCTGATATATAATTTCTTTAAAGCAACTTTCTTCTTGCTCTAGAAATCATTCATCCATCATATCTATCTTCATACAAAAACTACTTTCTTTTGAATTTTTCAAGGCTTTGCTCATGTTAAACTCCACTTAATCCTTACCAATCCAAACTGTTAGTTTACCTTTATGAACATCTATTAAAGTTTTTCCAGTGTTCTTGAAAGGTCATCTAAGAATTGGTGGATAGTTCCTATCCTCTTCGAAATCTAGGACTACAAAATCCATAAGGATAATGAACTTTGCCACTTGCGTTAAGACATCTTCCACCACTTTAAACGGTCTCTTAATTGATTGATCCACTAATTGAATTGGCATCAAAGTTAGGTTCACCTTGTCAAGCCTTAATTTCTTAAATATGACAAAGACATATGATTTATACTTATACATAAATCGTATAAGCACTTTTGCAAATTTGAATTCAACAACTATATAAGGTATTGTGAAACTGCTTGGATCCTTCAGCTTGGAAGGCATGTGATTGGTGATTATGAAGCTACAACTTCCAGTTAGTGCTACTATTTGGTTATCTTCCCAAATCTGTTTTTTTTTAATAATATGTCCTCCAAGAACTTTGTGTATTTAGGCATATGCTCCAATGCCTCCACAAAAGATAGGTTAATTTACAAATTCTTTTAACTTCTCTGCAAACTTTGTAAATTGTGCATTTAGTTTTCTCTTTTGTAAATGTTGAGGGAACAGAATCTTAGGTGGATATAGCAGAGGGGCTATGTAAGGAGGGTACTCACTCTTTCCTTCATCCTTCTTCTTTATTTCTTGATTCTTTACTAGGCAATTCACAACTTGTTTCTCTATTAATTTCTCAAATTTTTTCCACTTCCAAGTGTGATTGCCTTTAATTGCTTCCTTGGGTTTGCTTCAATATTGCTCGGGAGACACCCCACACTTCTTGTCGATATCGCATTTGCTAATTGGCCCATTTAAACCTCTAAGTTATGAATGAAAGAGGCGTGATTTTTAGTTACCTGTTCAAACTTCCTTTCCATGCTTATGATTCTATCTATAATCTTGTCCAATTTTGAGTCATTGACATTAGACTTCTCTTGTTGAAATCTAGGTGGACCTTGATTCTGCATCTAGTTACCAACATTAGTTGACTAAGAAAAATTTAGGTGGTTCATCCACCCAAGATTGTAAGCGTTAGAGTAAGGGTTTTTTCCTCCTCCTTGATTAAATTATGTTCCCAAATAGTTGAGTTGCTCCATATTATTATTTTGCATTAAGAAGTAATCAGTGGTATCATGGTTATCTTATCTGTATAATTCATAGCTATGTTGAATTGCTTTAATTGAATAAGATGAAGAGGCTTTCAAGTTGCTTGTCTTGTTAAATTGTATTCTTATCATGGATTTAGTCACTAAATTGATAGCAATGCCTACTTTTTAATTGTAAAATGTCGGTTATTGTCTACTTCAATTTGACATCTAAAGGCAGCTATTATTCACCATCTCTTCTAGCAAAATCCTTCGCTTGCTCAACTATCTTCCTTATCAGAGATCCTCTAAAAACTGCATCTATGGTGCCCATTATAGGTAGATTAACTCTATTTTGGAAGGTTAAATAGGAAATTTTTTGGTAGGTTATGATGAGGACATCTCCTTTGCAAATCCTTGTAACATTCCCATGCTTCATATAGTGACTCCCCGACATTTTATTGGAAATTTGTAATCTCCTTTATTAACCTCATTGTCTTCGTCAGAGGGAAGTCCTTGTTTAAAAATGCACACACTAGCTGTTTAAACGCACACTAGCTGCTACCATCTAGTGATGTTTGTCAAGTTTAAGAAGTGATACCATACTTTGGCTTTATCCCTTAGTATAAACGGAAAGAGCCTCATCGTAGTGGCATTTTTCGACATTCTATTATATAGTAAGGTGTAACATATGTTAAGAAAAATCCACAAAATAGGCATTAGGATTGTCATTAATTGGATTATAAAAATGCACTTTAGTTTGTAGCATATTTTGCAACACTAACTTGATCCCAAATGATGTCACTTGCGCCAATGGTTGAGTGATGCCTTAATGTGCAACGTTAAACTGTGGTCTCATGAAATCCACTAGGATTTGTTGCTATTCTCCTTGATTAAATTCTTCCGCCATTATTCTTTCGATCTCTTTTTGGCATCTCACTCTTTGGATTATCTTTTCTTGTGATGTCAATGGATGGAGTTTCTTTGATCTTACTTGAACTTTGAGTAATTCTTATGTTCATGTAGTAATAAAGACATAAGAATGGAGAAAAATTCCTTAGATCAAAGTTATTCAAAAGTCCTAAACTAATTTCCCAGTAACAGCACTAAAAACTTATTGAACAAGTTCTATATCAAATAAAACTCTCAATACCCACAAGTGTATAGATCGTATCTTTTAGTATCAAAAGGTATCAATCCCACAAGAAAATAGGTAGAACTAATAGAACCTCACTTTATCTAAGGTATGAGAAAATGATTTGAGTGAAATAATTACAAAAATTAAAACAATTAAATAAAATTGAGAAAATAAACAAATAACAATTGAGCTATCAAATTAGATTAAGGTTGATCAAGGATGAATGCTTAGGATTTATTTTTTCATTATTTTGTTCCCTTAACTATTATTAATCCAATTATATGTCGATCCTAGATTTCCTAAAGGATTGATTTTTCTCTCTCAGGACCTAATCAATTAACCCTAACTGAATACAAAATTTTAAATTTTGTAACCTTTCAATTCGAAAATTTTCCTAATGTTTTCAATTAAAGCTAAAGTTATCTATCAGATAATCAAGTTCTCACACAAGATCTCTCTCAAAATGATCGTTAATTTTATAATTGCATAACTTATTAAATAACCAACTCTCATTACACAACCCATTATGATTACTTTTGACTAACTCTCTCAATTTATTGTCAAACTATGAAATGCACAATTATCACAACATTAGAATTTTGTATTGAATCAATAAAGATCAAAGTCACAAAATGACTTTGAAATAAACCTTAATCTAGAAATTAGGAACTCAGTAATGTAATAAACATCTAAGAATTCAGTTTGCACATCAAGTTTAATGAAAATAACAAGAAGAAAAGAAGAAAAACTCAGTTTGGAGCTAGATCTGGAAAATTGGAATTTTAGACCTTTTTTCTATCTTCCTTGTTTAATTCACTTTCGTAAGATGGTGCTGCATTTTTCAGGCTTCTTTATGTTCTTAATATGTGTCTTAGGGTTTTATGGGTGTAACTATAAATGCCCCTTAAATCCTAAAACAGATGGAAAAAGTGGCACTTAGGAAGCCTCTGCCATGATCGTGACATGGGAGTCATGATCTGACTCTAAAAAATTTGCTTATATCACAATAATGGCATAGGAGTCACAATTGTGACCCTGCCTATGCAACTCCATGTACATCTAATATCTTTTTTCTTTAATTGTTAGATCTTCAACCCTAACAAACACACCAAACACCTTAAGAAATATGAAATTAAGATTGAAAACATGCTCTTAACCATATAAACACTTAGAATACAAACAAACACTCAAATTAACATAATCCTAAGCCTATACATGCGATAATCATCTAATAAACACCTATAAAAACAATAAAACACTTATCAAAACATAGTATAAACTAAACCCATCATTAACAAAAATAAGAGCCTTACAGTCACCAAAAAAATTAAAAAAGCACAAGAGGCTTGCTATAAATCTCCTCTTAATTCATTTTTAGGTTAGCTCAAATTCAAAGTTTAAAGGAGCATCAGGAGGCTTTCACACTAAACAATTAAATGCTAAGATAGAAAGCCAAAATAAATTGGTTAAAGGAAGGAGACTCCAATTCAAAAATTTTTCATTCCTATTTACTCACTAAAAGGAACAAGAATATAATTGTAGAATTATCTAATTACTGGTAAACTCTTCATAGAAGTTGTAATGGAATTTTTTTCCTCATATAAAATGCTAAAAGAGATTAATCAAATCTACATTTGTCTAGTACCAAAGAAGTAAAACCCTCGACTATAGTTGACTTCAGACCAATATCATATTGTAATATAGTCTCTAAAGTAATTATAAAGTTTCTAGCTAAAAGGTTGAAGACTATTCTAATTAAAATCATAAATGTTACACAAGGGGCCTTTATTCCTGAGAGAAATATAGGTGATAATATCCTACTCATACAAGAGTTGCTAAAGGAGTACAACTCAGGCAAAATAATTGAAATTTGTTTGCTAAAAATTGATTTTTACAAAGCATCTGATATTGTTAGTTTTAGTTTTATACTGCTTTTCCTTAAAGCAATGGATCTACCTAAAAGATTTACGAAATGGATTGTGACATGTATTCAAACCTTTTCTCTCGATATGTTGGTCAATGGAATCCCCACAAAACCTTTCAACAATGTTAGTTAGATTAGGCAAGGGGACCATTTATCCCCTTATCTTTTCACCCTAGTAATAGAAGGGCTATTTAGATTGCTTGTCAAGTTCACATCCTGTAATTAAAGATTTCAATTTGAATATAAGTGTAGAGAAATTAGATTAACACACCTAATCTATGTAAATGATCTTATACTTCTTTGCAGTGCAGATTCTCATCCCATCAACATTATGGTGCAAATACTGAAATTGTTCTCAAAATGTTGTGGACTAAGTTCAATACTGATAAGAGTAGCTTGCACATTTCATCAGATGTAAGGAACTAAGTTGGGATTAGTAAAATTATAGGTCTGAATTTACATTCCCTACCATTTAGATACCTTAGAGTGCCTATTACCACATCTAGGCCCAAATTCTCAAATTGCATCCCACTTATTGAAAAGATCAAATCTAGGATAAATACATGGCAAAACAAGTTTCTCTTTTATGCTGCTAGACTTACACTTATCAATTTAGTTCTTAATAGTTTGCACATACATTAGACAACTCATATTGTATTACCAAAGAAAGTCATTAAGGAAATTGATATAATTGTTAAAGCTTTTCTTTGGTATAGAAAAATAGAAAATTTTAAAAGTGTAAAAATAAAATGGAGTGTACTCATAATTATAAAGAAGTAAGTGAACTAGGAACCATCCCCATTGCACTAATGCAAAAGCTACTTTTAAGCAAGAGAACTTAAAGATTCTATATGGATAAAAAGGCCTTGTAGATCAAATGAATGCAGATCAAATGATTGCATGAATACCATCTTAAAAACCTAAAATTCTATTAGATTATAGCCACTAGAGAATTTTCTTAGACTTTCAATCAATTATTGAATTTGAGAAGCATGATTTATCCCTGGATCAAACAAAAGTTGGAAAATGGAGCAAATAAATGGTTTTGATTTCACCACTGGTCATACTCTAGCTCCCTTATAAAAAGAAATGAGATCCTTAGTTAAGGAATATATTCCCCATAGACTTTAAAGTATCCTCACTCATCTAAAATGGAGACCGGTATAGAAACTTTAGAGGTTTCACTATACTTGCTGACCATTTACCTCAAATGTAATAAGGGTATAGAGACGATTGCATTATATGGACCCTTAATATGAATGGAATATTTAGAAATAATTCCTATCATATGATATTCTCAAGCATTTTCAGAGAAATCAACTAGCATAAAATTCAATGGAAGCAATCTCATACTCCCAAAGCTTCTCTAATCACTTGGCTAGTGATTAAAAATAGAATCAGAACTAAGTGTAGATGGTTTGGCATATATGACTTAACATGTGCCTTATACAAGGAAGCCGAGGAAGATAGAAATCATTTATATTTTCTCTATAGATATTCTAAAGCAATATAAACCAAAATCTTGCACCAGCTTGCAGTAGATAGTCACACAGATGAATGGGATGAGACTCTGCATTGGTTCATCAATCTCTCCAAGCACGGAAAGCAGAATGGGATGTTACTTTAAAAAACATTCACCAATACAATTTATGTTCTTTGGAAAGAGAGAAATAACAAGTAATACAAGGGAGTTGAAGAAGATAAGTATCATTTGGTAGAAAAAAAATGAATTGCTTAGAGTTATTTTGATTGCAAAGAATATTCAAAACTCACTCAACCCTATAATGAAGAATAAGTGGAACATGCAGCTCATGTTTTGTAATTTTTTTATATTTAGTGTGTAATTGCTATGATTCTAATCATGTTATAAGTCCAGTGAATTGAATCTCACCATAATGTTGAACTATATTTTGCTAAAGTTATACAATTTCATTCATTTTCCAAAAAAAAAAAAAGCTCCTTCCAAATTCTACCATAAACTTGTAAATCATCCTCAGTTTTCGTAAATGGTGGAAAAGAACTTAAGCATAGCCTAGTAAAGGAACCCAAGGTTATAATTATGTTATGATGTTAAAGGAGATTAAAACAGATTTTAAAAGCCTACTGAAGCATAGTACGGATCCTCTATAGATTAATAAATGTTGAAGCTTTTAAAGGCCCTAATTAAGTTCAGGATGCTTTATATAAGTATCATTAAGATCCTATTCTCAGGGCTAGGGAGGCATCAAAACTTAAGAATCACTATAAAGTCTTAAAGCCTTATAACTAAAACAAAAAACTAAAATTCAACAGTTGAAGGAAAGAGAAGATTTCCAAATTCTTCCATAATTACATTCAATAAAGAAGAAAAAAAATATAATACTAGCATTGAGGGACTCTAATAGGAATGTAATCGAATAACATCAAAAATAAAAGAGTTAGCCCAAGCTCATTTCTCCAATATTGTGGGAACAATTAATGAAGTCAGGACACTCCCAAAGTAGCTCATTAAATCTCTTAGAGGCTCCATCTTAACTTGACATATCGCATCATTATTAAAAAAGATCAGTGTTGGGGAAATTAGGCCAATGTTATTCTCATTCAATCTTGACAAAGATTCGAGGCCTAATGGCTTTAATGATAAATTTTTCTAAGCTAATTGGAGTCAAACTGGATCAATGGTGGTAAAAACTATCGTAGAATTCTTTAATGTTAGCAAGTTGCTGTTGTAATTGAATAAGACCACCATTAGTTTGGTTCCCAAATACCCCAATACCTCTAATCTAAATGAGTATAGCCAATTTCATATTGTAATGTGATCTATAAGATCATAGCCAATATACTAGAGATAACACTTTCTGATATTATTAATCGATATTAAGGCACCTATATGAGGGGAAGGAATATTAGTGATTGTTATTCCCTTAAAGACACCTAAGATGGGAGTTAACTAGGTGAATTTAAGATTTAACTAAAGTTCACTAACTAAAAAAGTGTCTCCAAATGATTAAATGCAAGAAAGGAATAATAGTAAATAAATTAAAAAATATTTGTAAACAATAAAATAAAGTGAAAAGGAAGAGAAATGCAAACTGATTTATAGTGGTTTGACAAACAATCCTTGCTTACATTTACTCTTGCGACTCGTCTTAGATTTCCAATATGGTTCTTCTTTTAAGGTGAAGAATACCCCTTATACAATCTTTTATTTTGACAAAAAGGAATCTACTTTAAATCTTTCTTTAAAGTAAAAAGCAACCTAAATCACTTTTGATAACACTATTATAATGATCTCAAAAAATAACTTACAACTCAAAAATTACTTACCTAAATGCTTCAATAATCACAAAAGGCTCACACACTCAAAATGAGACAATGAATGCTCCAAAAAAATATTTTTATAGGACACACAAAAGCTTCTTAATCCATATAAAAATGATAAAAAAACACATTTATAGAGTTTTAGGACTTAAAATAGACATTAGAACTAAGAACTAGCCATTGCAATGGCTACATTTAATATACTAGTTGACCAGTATGGCATATAGGTAGACCAATATGCATTAAATGCTAACTTAGTGTAACCATAATTGGGGCATTCATTAACTTTTCCTCAAGAATGTTAAAGGCAAGTAAACATTCTTGAGTAAATTTGAAAGGCATATATTTCTCCAA
>JAOSBO010000003.1:22369579-22408619 GCA_027563915.1 Erythroxylum rotundifolium
TTCATTAACTTTTCCTCAAGAATGTTAAAGGCAAGTAAACATTCTTGAGTAAATTTGAAAGGCATATATTTCTCCAATAACTTAGTTAAAGGCCTAGGAATTTTAGTGAAATACTTAATAAACCTTCTATAAAAGCCCACATTACCTTAAAAACTTCTAATAACCTTAGCCAAAGAAGGCAAGTAAACATTCTTGAGTAAATTTAAAAGGCATATATTTCTCCAACAACTTAGTTAAAGGCCTAGCAATTTTAGTGAAATACTTAATAAACCTTCTATAGAAGCCCACATTACCTTTAAAACTTCTAATAACCTTAACCAAAGTAGGGGGTGGTAGCTTCTATATGGTTTCAATTTTTCCTTTATCTACCTCAATACCTATATAAGAGATTTTATGGCTGAAAACTATGCCTTATTATACCAAAAATGACATTTTCCCAATTTAGCACTAGCTTTGTTTCCTCATACCTCTCTATCATTCTTTATAAATTATAGAGGCAATGAATAATAAATTGCCTAGTAGCAAATGGTTTTGCTCTCATCATCTCCCTAAGAAAGCTTTAACTATGGCTTTAATCAAGCTGTGGCCTTATTGCTCTTCTCTCCTACCTAAGCTACTGCTCATCTTCCTCCCCAGCTGCTCTATCTCTCCTCATCATACCTCAATCAATGCCTCACTAGTTTCTCTACCCTTTTCTAATAAGGGGAATTCTTGACTTCTCTATATTCTCACTACAAAAAATTTATACAATTTGTTACGTTTTATTGATAAAACATCGCGAATTGTATAGACTTTTTGTGACGTTTTAAAAACATCACGAAAAGTTTAAATTTTTCACGACACTTTTCACAACGTTTTGTTGTAGGAAACATTGCAGAATAGAAACCACGATGTTTTTTTTGAAGAAAACGTCGCAGAAAAGTAAGCCAAAACATTCGTTTGGTTTTTCTATTTTCTTAAAACCGTCTTCCCCTTCCGCACCCCCTCCCCCAATTACTTGGTTAGTAGTATTATTATGTATTTACTATTTACTATTAACACTAAATCCTCTCTCTTTGTCTCTCGTCTTAACTCATTCGTCTTTGGGTCTCGTGTGTGTGTGTGTGTTTCTTTGTTGTTTTGCAGTCTCCGGATCTGCTTCTGCCCGTTAGGGTTTCCGTGACATCTCTAGAGCACGAAATCCAAGGCCTTGTTCTTCTTCAATGTTTTTAGAATCGAGGAGTTCTCCTCTGGAATTGGGGATTCACGCCATGAAACCATTCAGGTCTCTGTCTTTAAGGTCATACTTGTTCTTGCTTTGGCGTCGTCGCCACCTCCAGCAATTGTGTATCGGGGAGATGGAGATGGTGGTGGTGGTGGTGAGGGAGCTGATGATAGTGCGGCTGCTATGTTAGTGCAGACGAAGTGGTTGGCTCTTCAGCATAAGGCCACCGTGGCAATGGTTGCAGCTAAAGATTATGCGCATCGGTTTGAGGCTGGAGATATGGCAGTGAGCTTACATCAAATGTGCATGTTTATTTTATAACAACTATAATTTCTGAATTTTGCTTAGTATGGAATTTAGGAGTTGTTTGAAGGACGCAACGTGGAGCTTTTGTGGCTCCCAATTCTCGCGTTTTTGGCAGAGGACAACTGGTCATGGACCCGAAAGCCATTGCCATTCAATACCTCAAGTCTGGTTTTGATATTAATGTCTTTCTTGTAATTTTTCTCTGGTTTTCTTGTTTCTGTTTTGGTTGGGGAAATGATCATGTATTTATCCACTAAAGTGAATATTGTAGGAACTGCATGAACTGTTTGGAATGCCAGTTCTAAGGGCAAATGGTGAAGTTGAGGCATTGTGCGCTCAACTTAACCATGAAGGTCATGTCGATGCTTGTATCACAGCTGATAGTGATGCATTCCTGTATGGAGCACAGTGTGTGATTAAATCCATCAAGCCCAATACCAAAGTAAAATTTACTGTCTTTTGCAAGGATTTTATCATTCATTGTTGCTCTATCCGAGGTATGATTTTTGTTTTGAATTCTTTCTTTTTCTTCCTTTCGTGCAAGAATCGTTTGAATGCTACCACATGTCAGATATTGAAACTGGTTTGGGGTTAAGGAGGCAACAATTGATAGCTATATCTCTTTTGGTTGGAAATGACCATGATCTTAATGGTGTGCAAGGGATTGGGATTGACACAGCCCTCGCGTTGTCCAGATTTTTAGTGAAGATGATATGTTGGATGGGTTTGCTTCTATTACTGCTTCAAATGTTGGATTAATCGTAAAGTTGAAATCTGTTTTCTGTTATAATGCAATTCCTGCTAGGATTATTTTCTTGTTAAATTTGAGTAATTATGTTTATAGGTTGCATGAAATTGGCAATGATAAGGCTTTGGGTTTTGAGGGTGGATCAGAAATTAAAAACAAGTTTATGATCACTATACATGAAAACTTAGCGAAATCAAGACTCTCTCATTGCTCATTCTGTGGACATCCTGGGAGTAAAAGAGAACATTTTCAGTCTGAATGCCAATATTGTGCCACTGATAATGATAAAGGTTGTTTAAAGAAGCCAGAGCAGTTCAAGTGTAGTTGCGATTGTTGTGCTAAGGTATTTTAGTACAATTTTATTGTCATTATGTTTTATCTAGTGCACTTCTAAGTCTAGTTGTATTATGAACCTTTTAGTTTTTGATTTTCTAATATGTAGTAAGGTAGTATTTAAAACCTTTTCTGATAGGATCGTAAAGTAAAAGAGCACCAGAAATATGAAAAATGGAAGATGAAAGTTTGCGAGAAGATTACTGTGGAGCCAAATTTCCCAAATGAAGATATCATTGAGATGTATCTGTGCACCAATCATGGAAAATTTATAGGTATTCATAGAGTGATTACCTTCTCGTTTCCATCTTTCTAAGTTCCAGCATGTCTCAGATAGGTTTTAACTTCTTGGATATGAGGATTGGACATTATCTAAGAGTCTTTACAATTGCAAATCTTATGATTAAGTTGATAGTTTACACAATATTGTTCCTTCAATTTTAATTATTTTTTTATGAAGGAAATTAGGGAAAAGATTGCATGTGAATTATCAAGTTGGATTCATGTTATGGGATAATTTTGGGCTGACGATTACCTTTTCTGTCTCTCTCCAGTTCAATAACTGAACCTACATTAAAATCTTTTCTTGTAGTTTATAGTGTATAAATATTCTGGTTCAAACTATATATCTTTAACCTTTTGGGTTCACATGTTCTTTGTCCACATGGTTCTTGGAAGTCTCATATTTTCCTATGCCTATTAAAGTTGCTTCTATAAGCGAATAGATGTGACATGTTTTTCCTTCATCATTGATTTTATTACGACTAGATCCAACAGTTCAGGTTCATCAGCCTCATGCCACCCGGCAAACTTTTGCTAGTTTGGGTAAGACATATAAGTTTAAGATCAAGTGAAGCACTCTCAACTGGCAAGTAAGCCATGAATTTAAATATTCCTATTTTACATGTATTTTGTACTCAATTAAAGTTCTATTCTGAATGATATAGAATTCCATATTTCTTTGTATGTGTATAAAAGGTGGTTTATGTACCTTGTATAGAAGTGGTGTGTAAGGCATGCACAATATGTTATTTAATCTTATTAAGATAGAAACTGATTAACATTTGACTTTGAATTGTTCTCTATTGTATATATGGCAGTTTGTAAAAGACAAATGGAAAATCAATTATGATTGTTGACTGCAATTAACTGAATGGTCAAAGAGTTAAGAGTCACTTATGAATGCATTTTCATGTTGTTAATGAACGATGTAGAATTCCATATTTCTTTGTACGTGTATAAAAGGTGGTTTATGTACCTTGTATAGAAGTGGTGTGTAAGGCATGCACAATATGTTATTTAATCTTATTAAGATAGAAACTGATTAACATTTGACTTTGAATTGTTCTCTATTGTATATATGGCAGTTTGTAAAAGACAAATGGAAAATCAATTATGATTGTTGACTGCAATTAACTGAATGGTCAAAGAGTTAAGAGTCACTTATGAATGCATTTTCATGTTGTTAATGCATATTGACTCTTGTATTAATCTGTTAAGTTATAATATTGTGAATGAGAATTGTTATATATGGACACCTTATGAAACATATTGTTGTTTTTAGAATTACAACATATTCATCTTCTCTTTCACACAGTTTTTCATCATGATTGCTGAGAAAGCTCTCTCCTTGTAAACATGTAGAAATGAGAAAGCTCTTAATCATAGTCCTTGTTTCAGGCTGCAACCAATGTTGCTGTAGTGGCTACTGCTAAAGTTTAATCATTAAAGAAGAGCAACAAGGATTATAGTAGAGAAAGTGATTCAGATGAGTCTAATGATGACAATGATGTGAGACTGTTGGTTTAGTTTATCTAGCTATAGTACTACATTTTTTTATTCACATAGTGGATGTGTACTAAGTTTTGGTTAATAATGTTTAGGCTCTTTTATAGCCATTGTAGTTGGTACTTTGGAGTCACGATGTGCTATCTTTTAATTATTAACTTCTTGTCGTTTTTTTTAATGCTGCAGACTTTTACAGCTACTGGTTTGAAAAGACTATCATCTTTTAAATATTATTATAATGAATAATAATTATTCGTGAAATTCTTGTGATACATGAATGCTTATTAAAATTAATGATATAATAAAAAATTGAAGAATTAAATAAATAAAATTTATAAATAACATTGAATAGTTATTAAACAAATAAGATTTATAAAAAATTTTATTTAAAAATAATTATTAAATTAAAATTACTTTAAAAAATGACAAAAAATAATTTAGCTTTCTGCGACATTTTTATTAAACAAATAAGATTTATAAAAAATTTATTTAAAAAATAATTATTACATTAAAATTACTTTTAAAAAATGGAAAAATAATAATTAAGCTTTCCACAACGTTTTTATTAAGCAAATAAGATTTATAAAAAAATTATTTAAAAAATAATTATTAAAGTTGCAGAAAGTCTAATCTTTAAGTGACGTTTTTAAAAACATTGCGGAATGTCAGTATTTTTTGTGACATTTTTTCGAAAACGTCACAGAAATCTTTTGCCTACACCACATTTTGTGACGTTTTTTGTATTCTGTGACGTTTTTTGAGATTTTGTAACTTTTTTAAACGTCGCAAATTGTCTTATTTTCTTGTAGTGTCTGTCTTTCTTGTGTCTACCCTTTTTACCATTTTAAGCAACAATATTTTGACTAACCCAAAAATTGGCTTATGTAACCTTCCTTTTTTAACAAAATACATACTAAATTCCCTCCATTAACCTCACCCTTTCCCCTCCAAGCTAACCTCATCCTTACAAACAACCTAAACCCTCTCTTACCACCTCTCTAAGCTCAATCATAGTCTAGCTACCTAACAAACCCAAGCAAAAGCTCCTCTTCACTTTGAAAAGTTATAAGCAAGTAGTAGGAGATAACTTAGACATCTGACTGCATTACAGCTTCCTATTGAAGTAGATGATAAAGTCATCATTACTCTAAGCATTGAAGTTACACAGGAAGGAGCTAGAAGCTAGTAGCTAGGAAGCATCACTAGTGGGGTTCTTCTTTGACAAAATACCACCTTTTTCAGCTATCCAAACATGGGCTCTGAGATATTGGAAAAATAGGGGCTTGTAGGAGGTTATGCTAACTAAAGATAATAATATAGTGTTCACTTTAGCTCCAAATGTGAAGATCTAAAGATAGTTAAGGAGGGAACTTGGCCTATCTTCCAGCTCCCCCTATTCTTACAAACCTAGCAACAAGGAATGTAGTTATAAGATATCAAACTAAGAAGATTCACAACATATCCCTTGAATACTAGATAACTAAGGGCCTAAGAATGCTAGTAAGCTATCTTGGCAATCCCTTGTGCATAGATGAAAATATTGCTAAAAAAAGACATAATGGCTTTGTAAGGATTTGTATCAGTATGGACATTTTAATATACCTGAAGGATTATATACTAATAATGAGACTATCAGCTAAAAATTAAATGAAGGAAGATAAAATGAATGTCACACTGGAAATTTTTTTTAAGAGCTCAAAGAAAGGAATGGAAACCAACTGGAAGAGTATTTTAAAATGTGGATTATTTGGAGCCAATGGGTTAGGAGGAAATAAACCAAGAAACTACCGATCGCCCTATGCTTGTTGAAGAAATATCTCAATCTTAAGTCAATAAGAAAATTTCTCATTCTAAGGAAAAGGAGAAAATCAAAACAACATCGAAAGTGAATGATAAGGATCCTACAAACTAGGCTCTAGGCCCACTCCAATTCTAATGATAATGCAAATGTAGAATGCACAAGAACTAGAGGGAAATCTAGATGAACATTTTGAGAAGGTGTAAACAAGGAGATCTAATAGGAGTAATAAGCAAAGCTTCAAAGGTGAAGGCATTATGAAATGACTTATTGTTTGAAATGTGAGAGAATTAAACTACTCATCTAAGTTTTATGCTTTAGGGGATTTTGTGCTAAGGGAGAAGCCTTTGTTACTTTGTTTGTTAGAAACTAAAATTAAGAAGGAAAACTTGGATAAGTTGTACTGTTTAGGATCACATTGGAATTCACTATCCAATCATCAATATCATAGTTTTAGAGAGATCGTCATTTCTTACAATAATGATTTAGTGAAAGTGGAGAAATTGGAAGCTAATGAGCAACTCATACACTCCAAGGTTATTTTTTAGATGGAGAAATCTTTATTGTGTGTAACTTTTTTATATGGCTTCAACACTGCTTTTCAAAGAACTGATATTTGAAGCACCTTAAAAAGGGTAAAAGGAATTTGCTCAGGACCTTGGCTAGTTTATGGAGACTTCAACACAACACTTTATAGATTAAAACTTGATGGCAATTGTAATCTGCTTAATTGCAACTACGATCTCTTTAATTGCGCTAGGGAGTTGGAACTAACTGACCTCAATTTTGAGGGACACACTTATACATGGAGGAAAAAGCAATCCTCCATGTGGATTATAATTAAAAAAATAGACAGAGCTATGGTAAATATGGATTGGCTTTCTCTTTTCTCATAAAGCAAAGCTCTTTTAATGGATCCAAGCTTCTCTAATCATACTACTATAAAGGTAGAAAATTTATTTACGAATGTCAGATTTAAATTTCCTTTTAGGTTCAATAACTTTATTATCAATGTTGAAGGATTTCAGGAGGCTGTAGATAGAGGATTGGAAGAAGTAATGAATGGAACAAAGTCTATTTATGCCTGCAGAAACTAAAAGTAATCAAGCAAGAATTAAAACTCTTGAATGTTAAAAAAAGTCAAAATACCATAATGGATTTTGAAAAAGCTAGTGACAAACTCTTCTTTATATAAAAGTCAATAGTAAAAATCCCTGGAGATTAGAATATGTTAAATGAGAAGAAAAAAGCTCTAGAAAATTAATTTTAGGTATTAGATAATCATAATTCTCTGATCCAATAAAGAGCTAGATTTAATTAGATAAAGGAAGGTGACAAATACTCACAATTTTTCTTTAGTTCTCTCTTAGCTGGGAGAAACTATAATAGGATATGCTTTATATTTGATGAGAATGGTAGAGTGGTTTATAAACAAGAGGATGTTAAAAGGGAAGTAGTAAAATTCTTTAAAATTCTTTTGGTAACTAAAAGGCCAACAAGCTCTACTCTAGAATCTCTAAAGCAGTTTATTACTACTAGAGTCTTAGAGAAAGAAGCTACCAATTTAATTAAGCTAATAGAAGACAAGGAAATTGACAATATGGTTTTCAAAATAAATAGAATGAAAGCTCCTAAACTAAATGGACTTAATATCAATTTCTATCATAAAACTTGTTCAAAGACAAGAAGATTTATTAAGGAAGCAATGCATAAATTCTTCAATATAGGAGTTTTACTAAAATAAACCTACAAAGCATAATTATTTTTCTCCTAAATCTTCTAATCCATGTTCTTTTGGTGATTTTAGGACAATTACTTGTACTAACTTCCAATATAAGATTATAACAAAGTTGTTAGCTAATAGATTGAAACCAATACTAAATTCTATAATCAGTGGAAACATTTAGCAGTAGACAAATTGGATACAACATTTTATTTGTGTAGGAGCTTATGAATGGATATGTAAGGAAAAATTCTCCTCATTATTATGTTATAAAGATGGATCTCCATAAAGCATTTGATAGTGTAAATTAGACTTTCTTTCAGATACTTAAAGAATTGGAGTTCCTAGAGAAGTTTATAATCTAGATCAAAGAATGCATTACCTCTACCTCTTTAGGTATTCTAATCATTAACAATCCATCATAAATTTTTAAAGGCTTTAAAGGTCTCAAGTAGGGGGACCCCTTTTCTCCCTACTTATTCATTATTTGTACGGAAGTGCTTACTCTTTTGTTAAAGCATAATGTCTCCAATTCTACTCTCTTTAAGTACCACTCTAAATATAAATCAGTTTCTCTAAGTAATACATGTTTTGCAGATTACCTCATTTTACTACGTAGACTTAAATTATGTCTCCTTATTGATGAATACTCTATAAACATTTAAGAAGCTATCAAGTCCTATGACCAATCCCTAAAAGAGCCATTTTTTTATATAATAGAATGCTTCACTGCTTACTAACAATGTTACTCAAATTACTAGAATGACCAAACACACTCCTCGTATATTACATTTAGGACGCCTAATCTCCACCAGAAAACTCATCTATAAGGATTGTTTCCCATTAACATATAGAGGCAAGTTGCAACTTTTGAAATATAATATCTCTTCAATGCATATATACTAGTGCTTCTATATTTTTCTTTCTAAAGGTCTCATTAAAACTATTGAAAGGATTATAAAGCAATTCTTATAGGGACAACTGGAAGTAGGTTGTGGAGTTGTAAAAGCAAGCTAGAAAAATTTATGCAGAACAAAAGGAGAGGGTGGTTTGGGATTAGATGTTATAAATTTCATCAATAGAATCCTAATCTTAAAGATGATATGGAGAATTCTGATCGATAACAAATCATTGTGGATTAAATTGTTACACAACTATATGCTTAAGGGAAATAGTCTTTGGGCCATGGTTACAAAAGCTTCATATTCCTAGTTTTTTAACCAACTCCTGAAATTAAGAAGCTTAATTAAATCAAATGTAACTTATAAAGTAGGGAAAAGAGACAAGGCCTTTTATGGTTTAATAATTGGATTATTTAAGGTGCTCTTATATATAATTAATAAATAGTGATAACACTCTCCAACTTTTCCTTAGAAAGCTAAGGCGTAGGCTCTCCTAGAAAATAGAAAATGGGCATAACTTCTAAAAATGCCAAGAAATAGTATGACTATCTAGCTCTTAAAACCAACAAATAAGGATATTTGTTATTAGTACAACATACCTATATTAAACTAAGGAACTAATCCAAAAGGGATGTTTTAAGGTAGAACGGAGCAAAGTAATATAGAATATCAACCTTAAGCCAAGTTCTAGTTTTATGTTGTGGTTAGTAATGTTAAATAAGCTCAATATAATGGATAGACTAATATATCTATCCTCACCTAAAATATGTTCTTTACGTAAGCTAAAGGATGAAACTAGAGACTATCTTTTCTTCCAATATAGATTTTCTAAGTAAATATTGAAGAAGATCATTGAACTATGTCATTGGGATATCAACTCTTCTAGCTTAACTAACATTATTCAATGGATATAGCAAAAATCAGTATCCAAGGATGATAAGAATTCCTACCTAATGGCATTGGCTAACTATTTTCAGGAGATATGGAAAGAAAGAAATTTCAGAAGATTCACAAGGAAAAAATTAAGCATGATGATAAACTCAACTTTAGAAAATAGAAGGAAGCAATTTATCATCAACCAATTTACAAGGAAATATAACAACACACTGGTTTTTTCATGGAGAATTTAGAAATTTTGGTTTTCATACTTGATATAATCTCATTTTCATAATGATTAAGTAATCTAAAGTGTAGAAAATGGAGAGTAGTTGTTAAAAGTGTGGAGATGAACTCTCCAATGATCCTTTTATAATTTGCTAACTATATTCATAATATATTTACAAGATTTTACTTTGAAAAAAAATATTAAGTCATAGATCAAAAGAATCACCAAAAACATAAAAATTATCCATAAATACCTCCATTATATACTCAGCTAGATCATCAAATATGGCCATCATGCATCTTTGAAATGTAGCAGGTGTATTGCACAACCCAAAGGGCATCCTCCTATAAGCTAACATATCATATAGACACAAGAATGCTGTTTTCTCCTAATCTTCTAGGGTAATTAAAATCTAGATGTTATCCAAAAGCCCATATAAGAAATAGTAATGCATATGTCAAGCTAGTTGTTCCAACGTTTAGTCTTTAAAAGGTAAAGGGAAGTGTTCTTTTCGAGTAGCATCATTCAACTTCCTACAATTGATGCATACTCTCTACCCATTAATGGTTCTCATAAAAGTCAATTTATTCTTTTCATTAGGTACCACCATAATTCTCCTTTCTTTAGTACATCCTTAACATGACTTACCTAATACCTATAAGAAATAGGATTCAACACAACAACATCTAGAAATTTAGTTACCTTTGCCTTTACCACTTCGTATTAGGATTTACTTTAGGTCTACCATTGTCTTGAAATCCTCCTCCATCATGTGAATGCAAAAGGAAGAGTTGTTTCCTCTAATGTTAGAAATTTTCTAAGCAATGGCACTCTTATGATCCTTAAGCATATTTATCAACTTTTCTTTTTTCTCTTCCTTTAGAGTTGATGCAACAATAAAAGTTAGTTTTGAATCCTTCTCAACGAATGTGTATTCCAAATGATTACATAGCCTTTTCAACTCCTACTTTGGCAGTTCTTTAATGGAGGGTTTAACCTCTTATGTTTACTTCTATTAATCTCTTAAAACTCTTTCTTCCTCAATATATGTTCATTAACTGCTTGTCATTTCTTTTTAGGGTTATCCCCATCTCCCTTCTGACTTTAAATAATAGAAAACTCCGATGCTTCTTTTTCAAAAAATCTTGCACAATGTTTGGAACTGCAAAATCCCTTATACTAATAAAGTAACAAGCATCGTCGTATTCAAGGGAGTGTCTTATGGCGTTAAATATTTTGGCAGTAACCTCTTCTTCTCCTAACTAACATAGTAAATACCCTTGATTCTAAGTTAACCTTACCCCCTTTCTCTGATTGCCAACCCCATCACCCCCTAATTACCGTTAAACCAAACCTTCTAAAAATAAAAGCTTAATAAAATTGTAACTACGATGGACATAGACAAAGACGAACCTAAGCTAGGCACTCAAATCAACCCAAAAGCCACCCATCTATAATAGCACTAAATTCCTTTACCCAACTTCATAAAGGAGATACTAGGAACGTAGCAAACGGAAGACAACCTAGATCTCAATAATAGAAGACTCAGGTAACCTTAGGAAGCTTAGATACATGGAGTCAAAGGATGAAGAACCTATCCAGGCACCAAAGGAAATGTTGCAACAAGGAGTAAGGAAATGGAGCACCTCTTTGTTTGGCTTCTTTCTAGGGAAAAGACTGTCTTTCCTAATAGTGCAAAAATGGG
The DNA here is from genome assembly GCA_027563915.1 of Erythroxylum rotundifolium. NCBI lineage: Eukaryota > Viridiplantae > Streptophyta > Magnoliopsida > Malpighiales > Erythroxylaceae > Erythroxylum > Erythroxylum rotundifolium. The sequence continues at coordinate 22,381,192 of JAOSBO010000003.1, forward strand.
CATTATTAGCTCGGAGGAATATCGTACTACATAATATGATGGTTAATGAGGATGAATTGTTTATATTTAAATTCAATATGGTGGAGAATGCTTAAAGAACAATAGATGCAGGACCTGACATGCGCTAGGAATTCCAATCTTACTTTAAAAAGAGCATCTTGAACTCACATTGAATAGGTGCAAGCTGGGAATCATTTGAAGAGAATATAGGGAAATGAGGAAATGAGCCACAAAGTAAGCAAAATAGGGAAGCCTTTGGGGTTGGATAAAAATACAGCTATGATGAAGAGAATATGGTTTGCAAAGGTTTGTATAGATGTGGATATTACCAGTAAGCTATATGAGCCCTTTAAAATTATGAGATTAAAGGAAGATGGAACCCTTGAAGAAGATCTAGTAGGGGTAACATATATGTAAAAACCAAAAATTAAAGAGGAGAAATAGATCTAGAGTAAAAAAGAGAACTATGAGGAGAAAATAATAACAAAGGATAAAACCAAAATAGTGGAGAACCCACTATCAAAAGGCCAAATGAATAAGGATTTCCCTATTAGGCTAGGTGATTTCATGTAAGTGAATCATTTATGATAAAGAGGATTAAGAAAGGAGGGAACACATCAATGAAAAAAATGGTTAACTCCAAGATGGGAAAGGAAATAATACTTCAGAGAAAGGTAAGAAGGTTGTGGAAAGCAAGAAGCGAGGCCAATAAGAAGCAGCTAGAACTCCTATTATGGTAAAAGAAGAAACAATATTAGGTATCAAGATGAACATTGAATTAGTTTCCCCTAGTGTAGGTATAAAAACCAAGAGTAAAAAACTAGGCAAAAAGAAGTAATGAAGTTAGCACTATAGAATGTAAAAGGGCTTAATAACCTTGTTGAGCAAGTTATACAATTTATAAAACCCTCAATAATCGTAAGTGCATAGGTTATACTTTGTAGTATTGAAGGGTTGATCCGACGAGGAGGGTATTAGCCTAATCCTAAGTCATCTAATGCTCATAGAAAATAATAAAAAGAAATTAAAACTGAAGTGGCTGAATGTAAAGCTGCCTCTTTATGTTCTTGTTGTTCTATTTATTTTCTTTTATGTTTAACAAGGGTTTTTTTCTAGGGTTCGAAGGATCCAAAAAATCTCTTAACTTATGAAGTTTGGAAGTGACTGCGTGTCTACCCGATGTAGGCCACAATCATGGACAACATCTATTACTTAATGTCCCAGACTTCTGTCATGACCGTGGCCTATTATGTCATAATTGCGGGTCATTGTTTCGGCCTGAATGTCTCCATAACTTCTTCATTCTTCGATGTTGACCTTGAAACACTAACAAACACAACAACGTACCTGAAAAACATAATAATTAAGCTTAAAAGCTTGAACTAACCCATAAAACTCAAATAATTCACAAAATAACACAATTTTTTTATAAATAACACAATTTTACCGTAAACACATACCAAATAATTAAATAAACGACTAAACACATATCAAACTATACCCTAAAATACGATGCATTTCATACCTATCAATATCCCCAGACTTAAACATTTGCTTGTCCTCAAGCACACAAAACAAGCAAACACAAAAATATCACACAACACACAATGCAATATTGAGACAATAGATTCAACTTTATGAAATAAATTTAACTTGAAATATAATCATTCAGATTACTCCAAATCATTAACATGCAAAATCCACGTCTAGGAGTACTCAAAGTAAAATCCCGAAGGAGAGTTTAGAACATTATCAACAACCTGAAATCCACTTCCATACAATCCATCTCAACTTTACGCATTTAAATGAAAAGGGAAATGAAGAGAAAATGGAACTTATGTTGGACAAATCGGGAAGGCAGCGGTGTCGAGATACCACCTGATATGGGGAGCAGCAGCGTCAGGATCCACTTCTTCTTCTCTCTCTCTTCTTTTTCTCCTCTTTAGGGTATCCAAGAGTGGCTGAATGTAAAGCTGCCTCTTTATGATCTTGTTGTTCTATTTATTTTCTTTTATGTTTAGGGTTGAACTAGGGTTTTTTTTAGGGGAAATCTCTCAAATTGCGAAGTTTGGAAATGGCTGCGTGTCTACCCGATGTAGGCCACGATCGTGGCCAACTTCTATTGCTTAATGTCCCAGACTTCTATCACGATCATGGCCTATTATGCTATAATCGTGGGCCTTTGTTTCGACGTGAATGTCTCCATAACTTCTTCATTCTTTGATGTTTACCTTGAAGCACTAACAAACACATCAAAGTACCTAAAAAATATAATAATTAAGCTTAAAGGCTTGAACTAACCCATAAAACACTTAAAACACAAATAATTCACAAAATAACACAATTTTACTGTAAACACATACTGAACAATCTAATAAACGGCTAAACACCTATCAAACAATACCCTAAAATGTGATGCCTTTCATACCTATCAACATCCCCAGACTTAAACATTTGCTTGTCCTCAAGCAAACAAAACAAACAAATACAAAAATATCACACAACACACAATGCAATAATGAGACATTGGCTTCAACTTTATGAAATAAATTTAACTTAAAACGTAAACATTCAGGTTACTTCAAATCATTAACATGCAAAATCCACATCTAGGAGCTCTGGACTAAACATACATATTAATCAAGACCCAAATGTTAAATTATTTACCCTATTCAATTGTACATACACATTAATGATTCTTTAGCCATTCGATCTGTATAACTACTCCTAATTATGTTTTTATAAAAAGTCAAGCTATTACAAGTTCAACAGGTTCTTAATAGAAACACACAACTTTTTTTGATTAATTTTTGTGGACATGAACTTAATATTTTTACGCGGAGGCAAACATTGGTGATGAATATCGGTCCAATTACTCAACTAATTCATGTGTTTCTTATTAAGCTGCTTGGCTAGAATGACATAATAGCCTTTTGATGCAACGGCACACATTTGTGATATGTGTTGATCCGGTTACTCGACTACATCATGTTTTCATCTAGCTACTAGCTTTATTCATAACCCAAAGGCCAATGAAACAGTTATTTATTTAAAATTAACAAACACATTTTTTATTGCCTACCTTATTGCTTAAGCTACTCGTTTTCATTAAAAAATACTAGCAAAGCTACTTAAGTCCAAAGACCTAAAATTATGAATGAGTGTGACAACTTTAGGGTAATAAACTAACACTCAATCCTAATTAACTTGCATATTTAGTCTAACAACCCAATTTACTAATTTTATGAGCTAATGACTCTTTACAACCTAATAGACTATGTTCAAACTTAAATCAATTTCAATCCATCTAAGCCATTGACACACTCACACAATTCATAATATGAAACCTAATAAACTATTATACAATATGCAAAATTCACACTCAAAGTAAAAACACACAACCCTCCCCACATTTGAACAACACATTATCCTCAATATAAGAAGGGTACACAAACACACCAGAGGAAATAAAACACATTATATGAAAAACATAAGAAAAAATACTGACAAAAATGAAAAGAAAAAGGTTAGAACACAAACCCATCATGGTGACTAAGGTGGTGATGTGTTAAAGGCAAAATTAAATGCTTCATGCCGAGAGTGTTTCCCTATCTTATAAGTGATTTAAGAGAGTAAAAGAATTAGAAATCCAAATCATTCCTAAACCATTCAAAACTTATTTTAGAATTTAAAACAAACCTAACAACTTAACAATTTAAATCTAACTACTAAATGTGCTAATTTAGGGTCATTAGCTTGACCTTACATCCTTTGAAGTTCAGCCTAGATCAATTATGAGTGACTTGATTCCACCCTTCTCGTTTAACATTAATTTTGTAGGATGTGAGTAAGCTACAAATTGCAAATTGATAATGTTCACTAATAAACTATCAATAAAATAGGGACTTTCATGAACAAAGAATTTTATAGCTTCTTCAAACTAGGTGTTCGTTGTCATATGTACTTCATCCTTATGCTCCTTTAAAGATTTGACATCATCAACTCTTATGAATGGTATTCTGGGTGGGTAATGCAGAGGAGGAACGTAGGGAGGGTCCTCATTCTTTTCTTCATCCTTTTTCTGCTTTTCTTGGTCTTTTATAGAGCGAGTTTCAACTTGTCTATCTGTTAGTTCTCTTAACTCTTTCCCACTCCTAAATGTGATAGCCTTAACTTGCTCTTTTGTATATACGTCTATGTTGCTCGAAATACTTACTACACTTTTTGTAGATAACATATTGGCAAGTTGCTCTACTTAAACCTCTAGGCTTAGAATGGAAGAGGCATAAGTCCTTGTTACTTGCTCAATTTGCTCTTCTAACCTCCTCTGGGCCTTATATATACTTATGAGCTTGTCTATAACCTTGTCTAGTTTGGATTCATAGTCATTGTATTTATTCTGTAGATATCCATGTGACCCTTAATTTCTAAATTGAATCTCAATATTGTTAGACCAATGAAAATTTGGGTGGTTATACCACCCTGACTGGTATGTGTTGGAATAAGGATTGTTATCTCCCTGACCAACTTGTGCTTCATTAAAGTTGAATTGCTCCAAGTTTTTATTTTCCCTTAATAAACAATCAGCTATGATATAGCTCTCTTGTCCACATAACTTATATTCGTGCTACATTGTTGTGACTGGAGAGGAAGAGGTGGCTTTCAGGCTATTCAATTGCTTGGTTAGGTTGTCAATCTCAACTTGCAATGTTGTCATTGAATTTGCAGCAACAATTATTCCTTTTGGGTCCTAAAAGGATGACTATTGTCTACTTCGTTATGATATCCAAAGACAACTAGTGTATACCATGTCTTCTAACAGATTGTGTGTTGCTTCAACTGTTTTCCTTATGAATGATCCTCCAGTAGCTGCATCTACGGTGCTCTTTATGGGTAGATTAACTTTAGTGTAGAAGGATTGTAATAGGAATTCATTGGATAGGTTATGTTAAGGATAGATCCTTTGCAACTCCCGATACCGCTCCCATGCTTCATATAAAGACTCCCCATCATTTTGCTGGAGATTGATAATTTCCTTTATCAGTCTTGTTGTCTCATTTAGAGGGGAATACTTATCTAGAAAAACTTACACCAACTGCTCCAAGTTGTGATGTTGGATGGGTGAAGAGAATTTAACCTGGCCTTAGCTCGATCCCTAAATGTAATGGGAAAGAGCCTTATCCTAACAGCATCCTCTAACATCCCAATATATCGGAATGTGTCTCAAATTTCTAAGAAATTAGCTAAATGAGCATTGGGATCCTCATTGGCCAATCTGTAGAATTGCACGTTAGTTTGCAATATGTTTAGCAGCGATGGTTTGATCTGGCACATATTCACTTGTACTGGTGGTGGCGTAATCCCTTGATGATGGGCATTGAGTTGTGGCCTTATAATGTCCATAAAGGTCCATCGCTTTCCATAATTTATTTCCTCCACCATCGTTCTTTCCATCTCTTTTTAGCATTCAACTCTTGAGATTCCCCATTGTTGTCGGGTGATATCCAAGTTGATGTGTTGTCTACTCTATGCCCAACCTTTTTTTTTTTACAAAAGAAGGTAAAAGAAACTTATACTATAAGAATTAAACTAATCTATGCCTCCCCAGTAACGGTGCCAAAAACTTGTTGAGTAAGTTTTACAATTTATAAAAACCTTAATAACTGTAAGTACATGGAGTTGTACTTTATAGTATTGAAGGGTCGATCCCACAAGGAGGGTACTAGCCTAATCTTAAGTTGTCTAAGGCTCAGAGAAAAGTATAAAAAGAAATAAAAACTGCACAAGTGAATATGGAAAGTAATTACAAAAGATTGATTCAAGAATTGTAAAGTGAAAATTTCAACAAATAGAATTAAACTGAGTAGTCACACAGGTCACAATGGAAATCTGTCAAGAGAGTTAATCAAGTTATGAGAGAGGGGATTTTACCTGTCATTAATTCTAATATGACCATTTATGTGTTTACGGGATGTTAGTTCTAGATGGTTGTAGGGTTGATTACAACCTCTCTCGAGTTATAACCATTAAACCCTAAATTGTAAACCCTAATCAAATTATGGAACTTGCAATCTCTCAATTCACAAATTACCTACAATTCTAATTAGTTCTAAAGCTCTCTAATAAACAATCAGGTCTCGCACGGGATCTCTCTCCATGAAATTACCAAATAGATTGATTAAGTGGCCAATTAGATTGCCTAACTCTCATTAGTCCAATCTCATCATTTTTATCTGGCCCATCCTCTCAGTTTATTATCGAAACATGCAAATACATTAAGCAATCATAACACCCAAACCAATAAACACAAAAATAACTAAATCAACATTAACTCAAAGTAAAATCCCAAAGGAGAGTTTAGAACATTATCAATAACACGCAATCCACTTCTATGCAATCCATCTCAACTTTACACATTTAAATGAAAAAAGAAATAAAAAGAAAATGGAACTTAGGTTGGACAAATTAGGAAGGCAGTGGTGTCGAGATACCACCTTATCTGGGGAGCAGCGGCATGGATCCACTTCTTCTTCTTCCTTCTTCCTTCTTCCTCTTCTTCTTCTCTCTCTCTCTTTCCTTTTTCTCCTCTTTAGGGTTTTCAAGAGTGGCTGAATGTAAACCTACCTCTTTCTATTCTTATTGTTCTATTTATGTTCTGTTTTGTTTAGGATTGAACTAGGGTTTTTTAGGAATTCAAAAGGTCCAAAAAATCCTTCAAAATGTGAAGTTTAGAAGTGGTTGCACATATGCCTAACACAGGCCATGATCATAGCCAACATCTAATACTTCTATCACAATCATGGCAAGCAAGCCATGATCGTGGCTCATGTCCCAAACTTCTGTCATGATCGTGTGTACCATGATTGTGGGTCGGTGTTTTGGCCCGAATGTCTCTGAAACTTCTCTGTTTTTCGATATTAACCCTAAAACACTAACAAACACATCTAAGTACCTCAAAAATATAATGATTAAGCTTAAAATCTTGTACTAACCCATAAAACACAAATAATTTAAAAAATGACACAATTTTACCATAATCACATATTAGTCAATCGAATAAACGGCTAAAAACATAAAAAACTATACCCTAAAATATGATGCATTTCACACCTATCAAACTTAAATAAATAGGTACATGTAAAGGAATTCATAAGTAATAATGTAGCAGATGTTATTGGTTTATTATAAACCAAAATATAAAAACAAGTGCATAGGTTCTAAGGGAAAGATTGGAAAGTAGTGACAAACCATGACAAACATGTCAATGGAAGGGTCGTCATATGGATTAACCCTTCAAAGCTAGACCTAACTAATTGGACATACACAGAACAATTTATCCAATATGATATGCTGGTAAAAAGCACCAGGAGACCTATAATAGTATCCATTATATATGCTACAAACTATGAGTTTCAAAGGCATTCATTTTGGGATGAAATAGTTATAAGCAACAGTAGCATTAAAACACCTTGGATATTAGTAGGGGGCTTCAACTGTAGTCTTTACTTGAGTGAATCTTGGGTAGGTAGGAATTGGTCCTAGCAGAATTTAAGAAACTTCAAAAACTGGTTTAAAACATATGACAGACTTGAGGTCCTTAGGTAATGTATTCATATGGAATAATAAACAAACAGGGAGTTAAATCCTATTGAAGAAACTTGATAAAAGTATGGTTAATGTAACTTAGTTATAACATTTTCCTCTCAGCACTGCTAGCTATGAGGAACCAACCCTCAAACCATAGCCCAGTAGTGATAGATCTATCTACCTTAGAGGGAAAAAGGAGAGTCTTATTTAGAGTGTTCAATAACCTCATGAAACATCCCAAATTTAGTGAAACATTAATAGAGGGAATGAAAAGAAGGTTGTAGGCACTAAAGGATACAAACTTTATCATAAACTTAAGGTTGTGAAGGACAACTTGAAAATACTTAGTAGAGAAAACATAGTATGAAGGCAAGAGGAAAAGATTAAAGCCTTAAAGAAACTACTGAAATGCCAAAAGAGGATAATGACAAGACCAGATGACCATTAAATAAGAAAGGAAGAAGTTGACCTAATAAACAATTACAACAATTCTCTATAAAACATTAATAACCAGCTTAAATAGAAATACAAGGTCATATGGTTGAAGGAAGGAGAAAGGTGCATAAGCTATTACATTAACTTTATTAAAGCAAGAAGAAATAAGAACTACATTAAGTACTTGGAAGATGAGGCAAGTTAAAGCTTCCTAGATTAGGAAAATAAGACAAAAAATTTTATTAATTCTTCAGCAAACAATTTGGTCAATAAATAGAGGTATTGTAAATTCCAGAAGAGGTATTGAAGTAGATCAAACAAATTTCTGAGCAAGAAAGAGAAGAAATCACCAACTAGATAGTTACATAGGAAATTAAAGGAGCTTTGATCTTTATCACCCTGATAAGTCACTTGGACCCGATGAATTTAATGGGAGATTTTTCTAGCAAAATTAGGATATTCTAGGGGAAGAAGTGACTAAGGAAATAAAAAAATTTTTCCAAAAAAGGGTCATTATGAAATAGTGGAACAAAACCTATGTTAGCCTCATCCTAAAGCAAAGCAATGCTAACATAATATAGGAGTTCAAAACTATAACATGTTGCAATGTCCTACACAAAATCATCATAAAAGTACTAGCTAATAGACTAAAGTATAGTCTAAAAACAATAATTAATCTAGCCTAAATACTTTCATAAGTGGAATATTAATTGGCAAAAATATACTCCTTTTCTAGGAGTTGCTCAAATGATACAACATCAAGACAACCATTAAATGTTGCACTATCAAAATAAAACCTAGCTAAGACATATGATTCGGTGAGTTAGAGTTTCATCTCAAGCATACTAAAAGCAATAGGACACCCCCAAAGCTTAAAGAATGGATTGAAGAGTGTATGACCACAGCCTCACTTGCCATATTGGTGAATGGAGAACCAACCAAGATGATAAAAGCTAAGAAAGGGTTAAGGCAAAGAGATCCATTCTCCCTTTACCTATTTGTGTTATGTATGGAGATACTTTCAACTATCTTTGAGAGGAACATAGAAAACAATATTGAATTCCAATAACATCTTAGATGTAAAGGTAAAAAAATATCCCACCCTACTTTTACAAATGACATATTACTGTATTGTAAAGATGAAAAGCAATCTATAGACCTTCTTATGCAAATAGTGGAAGAATTCAAAGTAGCGTAGGATTGATGTGTAACCTAAACAACGATTGTGTCTACCTCTCAACAAATGCCAGGATGGATGCAACATCTAAAGCAATGTAGATGGGACTGAAACAAGCCAATTTACCCATTAAATAATTAGGAGTGTCAATGTATTGTAAAAAATTTAATGCTTCTAAATGCAGGCCATTGAAGGACCCCCTGCAATAGGAAAATCAACCTCTATGTAGCAGGTACCTTAATTTTGGTGAAGACTACAATTGGTGCAAACTATATTGAGTAATCTAGCTAATTACTTGGATTAACAACTCTCACTTCCCAAGGGTATTATGAAGAAGATATATAGAAAACTAAGGAAATTCATATGGGAGGGACCAAACTATAACCATAACAAAGCAAAGTCAACTGGAGCAACATTTTTCAACCAAAAAACTAAGGTAGACTGGGGATTTACTCAACCAAAATGCTCAATAAGACTAGACTGGCAAAGAAATTATAGTGGTTATGCAGTCAGAAGGAGAAGATATAGATCAAACAGGTACAAAATGTATACATTAAATGGAATAGCCTATGGTGCCTAAAACATAAGTAGAATATGTCATAGAATGTGGGGTAAATATTAGGAACAAGGAGATAGATGCAAAACTTGATAATTGGCATAATAAGGGTCCCTTATACAAAATTGAGGAGATTCAACATTTGAAACTTGTTATCCACCTATACACAAAGGTCAATAAGTTCATTAGCAACAATCAATGAAAATGGCCTTACCATAAGTAGTAGTTTGGAAATAATCATGAACAATTTACCATCTTGCTAAGAATCAAAACAGGATGAAGTCTACTAAAATGCTAACGGAGATAAAGCTTTCAATTCAAAAGTTTAAAGAACATTTCTCCAAAAGGAACCAACTAACATATTTAAGTGGAGTAAACTAGTCTGGGATAATGATCTCAATCCCCAATATGCCTTCATTCTTTGGTTGGGGATAGTTAGGAGACTCTTTAGAAATGACATAATCAAGTTTTCAATTACAACATCACATTGTGAACTGTATAAATCCACCCTGAATCAATGGACCATGTAATGGTCAAATGCAAATATACTCTAAACATCTGAAGAAGAATATAATGAATATTCAATACTAGAAAGATGGCCCACTTATGGAATAAATTGATAAAATGGGTGGCTACCATAAGGATGGAAAATAAGGCTGACCATAAAGCATCAAAAACCAATTTGGCAACAAGGGTTTATAACATTTGGTAAGAAAGGAATAAAAAAATCTTCAGGAAGGAGGCCAAAAGCAAGGAACAAGTCTATCAAAACATTAGCCTCTAGTGCAGACTCAACCTGCTAGTAAGAGGAATAGTAGTAAAACTCTCCATAAATATGATTAAAATATGGTTACTAGATTAAAACCATAATATTGACTTATATCTAGGAAGATTTGCTCCATTATATTTTGTTCCTATTATGCTTTTAATCCCTGTAAGGTTGTACATACCTTTAATCAATGAATTACTATCACCTTTCTTAAAAAAGGTAACGTAAAACTCTTAAATAATAAGCAAAACACACTTAATATGGGCAAAAAAAACATAGTCTATTAATCATTTATCAACTAGTCACCCTAAAGACATGATTTTAACAACTTCAAATGCTCAAAACCAATAACACTTCTCAAAATGTTACTCAAAGATTATTTAAAAGATCAAAAAGCTTTTAAGTTAAAATCAAAAGCTCAATGCCTCTTAATGAATGTAAAGACTTATGTTATCAAAAGAAAAGATATGTTTTATGCATGGTGGCCTATTAAATTATCAAATATGATAAAGATGAGCTTATAATAAGTTACATATGAAATAATCTCGATGTATCTTGGTTTTTTCTTAACTTGGTCTTGATCTTAAAGATTGTAAACATCATCTTTTCTATCATAATCCATTAGTATGATAAGCTTATGTTCTCATATTCCTTCTCATCAATAACATTAAAACTCATTAGTACTTACATCTTGTTATCATCAAAACCTTAATTGGAACCTTCCTTGGTTCAACAATAACAATATAAGCCTTACACAAAAGTTTTTTAGGGGTTATCCTCAAATAAATAAATCAAAAGTTGTGTCTTAAAAATAAACTTGACTAAGGCTTTTGATTTTGTCAATTAGGATTTCATATTGAAATCTATGTTAGCATTGGGATATCCTGAGAAGTTTGTAGATTGGAAAAAGGCTTGTATCACTTCAGTGTCATTTAAAGTAATTAGTAATGGTGAGCTATCATATATCTTCAAGGTTGCAAGAGGTATTATATAAAGAGATCCGTTATCTCTTTTAAATGTTATAATAGCTATGGATATTCTAAGCAGGATCACTGCAATTAACATTGCAAGGATTCCAAGTTTCATTTATCACTGTAAATGCAACAAGCTTCATATATATCAACTTGCTTTTGCAAATGATCTCCTTATACTTAGTGGAGCATATTTTGACTTAAGAATTCCAGTGATTTCTTAAGTAGAAATATTTTGACTCAATATTTATACTCATGAAATCACTAGAATTCTTAAAAAAATTCTTTGGCCTTAGCTTCAATCTTACTAAGAGTGCCATTTATATGTTTACTACTACAGTCTCTTATGACAAATTATTCCCCTTTCTCTGGGATTACGACTAGAGCAACTACCTTTCAAGTACTTGGGACTTCCCGTCTCAACCAAGACCTTAAGTCCATATAACTACGATCCATTAATAAGCTCAATTAAAAATACATTCCTTTCTACCATACTATCGGATCAAACTTTAAGCCTAATGAAATAAATTCTTATCATATGGAGAAAGGATAAATCTGGATATTAGTTTTCTCTATAATCTTAGTTTCTATTATTGTTCTCATCTAGCATTATCAAGGTTGTTATGCAAAGGATAGACAAGATTATAAGGGACTTCATCTGGAAAGGATCCCCCATAAGGAAGAAAACACCTAGCATCAAATGGAGTACACGTTATTTATCTAAATAAGGAGGAGGTATTAAAGTGGATTTAGTTAGAATAATGGCTAAATCCCTTTAGTAAAGAGGTTTTGGAAGCTCTATAATTAAAAGGAGAAGTTATGGATGAAATGGATCCACATGGTTCATTTGAAAGGAGAAAATGTGTGGAATATAAAGGTGAAACCAACATTTTCCTACACTTTCCAGAGTATCTTGAAAACTAGGAATTTCATACGGTCTTATGTCAAACACAAGAATAGTAATGGCTTTGGTATGCACTTTTGGTTTGGTAATTGGTTACCTGAAGGCCCCTTTTACAAACTTAGGGATTTCAATGTAATAAGAACTATAGTTACTGTTATAATCAGGGTGGTGAACTTTTTTAGGATGAACTTGACATTGTCATTTCATGCAAAATGTGGGTTTAAAATATTTTACAGATGCTTACTAAATGTATCCTTGACGTCACTAAAAAGGATTTCATATACCAGACTCTAGATAGGTGCTTAAAATTCATAACCATTTCTTCCAAAAAAATGTTGAGAGACTACTCTCCTAGAATACCTTAGTGTGATTTAGTCTAGAATTCTAATGTATATGCTTTTATGCCTTTATACTATGGCTGACACTTTATCAAGCACTAGTAACAAGGGACAAGATCAAATTCATCTTTGATAGCCAAGATTGTGTATTATGTGGAAATAACTAGGAAAATCGTGGAAAATCGTGAACATCATTTCTTTGAATGGCCATTCTCTACAAAACTATGGAGATCCCTCTTGGGGACTTTTGAAGTCCAATACAACCTTAGGGGATGATCAAGAACTATGAAATGGGCTTCTCACCTCAATATTCGACACAAAGAAGACAAGAAGCTATTCAAGATATGGTTTGGGATGATCGTGTACCAAATATGGGAAGATAGAAATAATAGGATCTTTAAAGAAAGCAGAAGTGACTTTGATGTCATCCTTAGCAAATTTGTGCTCAAAATAAGATTGGTTAACTTGGCTAAGGGCTTTTACATAAAGATGTCTCCTTTACTAAAGCAAAAATTGACCTTGGTAGAATAACAATATTATGTTGTTTGTTTGAGCCCGAGTCACCTTGTTTTTCCTTATCTTGTTGAAGACTTGATCTATACTTGCTCTTTATTTAATGAATTTACTTTTACCTTTCAAAAATTTTAAAAAAAGATAGACCTAAAAAATGATGAAGAGACATTAGAAAAAGATTTAAGATAACCTTTTAAGGTACATTTTATCCATAGGCTAAGGAAAAGTTTCCCTATTTGAAGCTTCTATCTTTGCACAAATGACTATTATTTCAAAGACTTTGCAATGAACTTAAAGTTCATACCAAAAACGTCCTAAAGTTTAAGTACAATAACGTTTAAAGTGTTTAACTCAACCTTTATATATTCTCACAATAAATATAAAGGATACAAAATTTCAACTCAATTAATGAATGAAGTTTTTCCTCAAATGAACTATTTATAGACATTTGGAGACTTATTTCACAGACATACAAGAATTTGGATGCTAAGGCTATGACTCAGTAGATGGTTGACATGCCTAACTACTTTAGGAACCACAACTTACTATTTATTGACTCCTAAATAAAAAAAACATGTGATAAATAAATATAAGACATATTATTTGCTTTGTTCTCTCACTTTGTCCATGATTCCTCTTATTAACTTTACCATATCACTAATAATCTTTATCCAAAAATGAAGGTTAACTAGGCTTCAAGTTAATTTGCATATGATCTGACTAATGCAAGCCTATTTATAGTCTACTATGTTAGCCAATAATCCATGGAGTATCAATTTCGTCCTTAGTCCAATGATGAATGTTCAAGACAAGTCTAATTCACCCAAGTCAAACCAATCAAGGCCCCATAATCTATTAAATTTACTCCAAATTTGAACCATGTTTGATCTCACCTAATTAAGTCACCTTAATCATTTTGATATACCTTTCTCGTGCATAATCCTTGGCAGAGGTTACCAATGTTCATCAATAGCTAGCAAAAGGGTCCTATTTTAAGTGGCTAACGCCTATCGTCTTTCTTCCTATTTCAAGCCTTCTCGGATAGGCTTGCTTTGTTGTAAACGTCGACCATCCTTTCTGTTCAATGAACCCCTGATTCTATTAATATGTCCACATATTAACTGCAAACGACCCGTCGGTTAGGTCTTCTTTTGTTTTTTGAGCGAGTCACCTTATCAGTATCCGTTGCCTCTAACATCCCTCAGTAACAGTAACCCGAAACAATTCAAATCCTGGCAAAGGTAAGATGATGCAAAGAGTCATGTCAGGCACATCAAAGACATTCCAAGTCCTCTCTCTCACCTCACCGACCAAACACCGCTTTAACTACCCATTTCTTAAACTCCCTAAACCCACAAGGGTTTTACCAGGGTTTAACTTGAGGCCTCTGTGCACCTCATCGGGTACTTCCGCATCCCCTCCCATTGAACCTGACAATTTGAAGCACTCAGTTCTTCTGGAAAGACTAAGACTTAGGCACCTCAAGGACTCCACTAAAAACCGCCAACCCGAACTCTTAGTCCCATCAAAACCTGCGCTTGCTATTGAGGGTAAAGAAGAAGAACAAATAGATGGTTTTGGAAAGTCGAGGAATGGGAAAAAGATCGTTGGTAGCTTTGAGGAGGTGGGCTTGAGTGATGAAGTAATGGGAGCTGTTACAGAGATGGGAATTCAAGTGCCTACTGAGATCCAGGGCATTGGGATTCCCGCTGTGTTGGATGGCAAAAGTGTGGTCTTGGGTTCTCATACTGGCTCTGGCAAGACTTTGGCCTATATGTTGCCACTGGTTCAGGTGATCTTTTGCCTTGTCTAACTGTTATGACACTGGGCTGAAATTTATTTCTGTTTTGCATTATTGTCCTGTTATAAAATTCGACGTAAATTTGCCAATGGATTAAATTTCTGCTACACTATTCTCAATGTGGAATTTGATCCTTTAGTACGTACCTTATCGACTCTGCAGTTTCATTCGTTCCACAATCAGAAAACTTGAATTACTATCAATTACGTCTGTATTGGTATTGGTATTGTTAGATTAACTGTTTAAACATCATGTTGCACTTTAATAATCGGATTTGCAGTTGTTGAGAAGGGATGAGGAATTGCTGGGGATGCTTATGAGACCTAGGCGTCCTCGAGCTGTTGTTCTATGCCCCACAAGAGAATTATCAGAGCAGGTTTCTTTAATTTTGCCTTTTCATGTGCTTGCTCTTGAAGGTTGAGTTTTTCCCTATTTTTGACGGATTCTTCTTTTCAATTAATGACATTATATTCTTTTGCAGGTTTTTCGTGTAGCTAAGTCTATCAGCCATCACGCACGATTCAGATCCACTATGGTTAGTGGTGGTGGTCGGTTGAGACCTCAAGAAGACTCATTAGGCAACCCTATTGATATGGTAGTTGGCACACCTGGTAGGATTCTTCAGCATATTGAGCAGGGGAATATGGTATATGGTGACATAAAATACTTGGTGAGCTCATGATCTTTGTTTTACTTTTATATGTTGCCATCTTTGAAGTTGGAAAAGAAGTTTTGAAATGTTTTGTAGCTCTTACTTATGGTGTTTCTAACCTTTTATTAGGTGTTGGATGAGGCTGACACGATGTTTGATCGAGGTTTTGGTCCTGATATTCGAAAGTTTCTGGGCCCATTAAAAAACCGTGCAACAAAAGGCCAACGTTTTCAAATTATTCTAGTTACTGCAACAATGACAAAGGTATGCTAACCTTGGTTGGTAATTTATCATCCATATTTGAGAAAACTTAATTTGGGGTGGTAGAGGGCCTAGGCCTGATAGGCTCAAAGTCAATTGGAAAAACTCGATTTGTCTAGGCTTTGGGTCAGGCTCGGAACTAAAAAAATTAGTATTAAGACCTAGTCCTAGCATAGCCCAGCCCATTGCCAACCCTAGAGTCAACATGCCTTTTATCCACTAATCAAATTATTTGGTTTTTATTGCCTTGAAGAAGCACTAAATCCATTTCTAAAGTACTTAACTAATAGTTTTCTGTCTAAAATGAGAAAGTTGATATAAACAAGTGACGGTGTCTCTTACAAAGGGATTTGAATCTGAGCCATGCCCAAGTGATAGTGGGACCATAACTCTTATTTGATAACTTGACTACTAATTTGCGTGTGAAGTAGCTTAGAGTTGTGATGCAAAAGAACTTAAGGTCTATAGAAGAAATAAAAGAGGAAAAATTAGTCAACAATAAGCCTTAATTTGGTGGGTGAGGATTGAGGATTGAGTTGATATCCAAGATAAGGGCTGAAATTTAGATTATGTTAGAATTTCTTATTGGAATAGAAGTAGTATTCAGTTAAATATATTATTCTATTTGAGATATGTTATGTTAGTTGTTTAGGGCTTATATAATATCTATTAGAATAGGATTTAAATTTTAGGAACCCCTTTTTGCTAGAATAAGAGTTCTAAGAACTCTATATATCTGTACTCAACCCTTCAATAGAAGAAGCAATTCTAATTTTTTCTGCAAACTTGAGTTTTCAGCTAGAATGTGTGATGCTTTCTTCTAAGAGTGATTCCTATACCTTAGGAGTGATTTCTAATTTTCTACTCTCCAGTGTTTGTGTTCTTTACAAAATTTCAGTCATTTGAAACCTAGTGATTTCTAATTTTCTACTCTCCAGTGTTTCTGTTCTTTACAAAATTTCAGTCATCTGAAACCTAAATTCCAGCCATACTAAACCCTAAAATTCTAAGCCCAATTTTCTAGTAATCAAACAATAACCCAACTATACCAAACTGAAATTTTAGTATTCCTAGCCAAAATTCAGCCCAAAAATTTGATATTCCAGCAACCTAATATTAGCCATATGTTTTAATTTTGTGACTTTTAGATATTAGTTAATACCTCTTCTATTTGTCCTACATCAATTTGGTATCAAAGCTCTGGTTCACAATGGCGACACATAGTAGATGGGCATATAGAAGAATATTTAGCGACTTAGAGCAAGATGAATACTTCTGAATATTGTAAAAACTTGTGCATCAATTATCCTTGTTCACAAGGTGCTTCAAAACCCAACTTAGTAGTAGCAACTCCCATAAGAAAACATGTTTGACAAATTTTGGAGAGGTTGAACAACCTTGACATAAATTCCTTAAAATTAAGAACTCCTATAAGAAAAATTATGCCAACTAACAACCTATACTTGATGATGAACATGGAGAACGTGGTAATAAGCAAGAAGAAGAGACTGATATTGATCACAACATGCAATGTACGAATAATCTTTGCTAAAAAATCATGTACTAATTTTGATTCCTCAAATTTAGTCGATCAATTCGAATCTTTGAGCCTAGATGTAGAAGGTGCTCAAGTACTTGATGATATGGAGAGTTTGACAATGGAAGATGATCACGACATGGAGAGTTTGATAATAGGAGATGATCAAAGCATTAAAGATGAAGAAAAACAGAACAAACTGGATTATTAGGCAACTAAAGTTGAAAAAATTGAACAACAAGTTTAAACACTTAAATAGCAAACTGAAATAACAATGCAACAGGTTGAAACAACGACAAGCTAAAAAAACAAAACATGGAGCTAAAAAGATAATCCATAAACTACTTGGGGTTTCAGAGCTTGTTGGTTTAAAACTTGATGATATCCTAAATGTTGTTGATGAAGATAGTGTTGTGGTGGTTGGGGAAGGACAAGTAGACTTGAATGAAGATGGTTGGTGAAGGACAAGTAGACTTGAATGAAGATGCGCAATTAGTACAACATAGGAATAAAGAAGAAATTGTGATTGCACTTGCAAAGTCAAATTTCAGAAACAATGGCAAGTTAGTGCATCTTACTATAAGAAGCAACAATACGTATGTTCGTGATGCCTGTATTAATGAAACCATTTGTAAATATATTGGTCTAAGACTTATGATGTTGTCCTTACTACTAAACTATTCTTCAAAGAGGTTTTACACCTCCATGGATTACCTTTAACCATCGTATTTGAGCCTGACGCAAAGTTTACGAGTTATTTTTGGGTGATTCTATTAAAACATTGAACACTACGCTTCAATTTTCAAGTTCGTTCTATTCCCAAATTGATGGATAGACGAAGGTGGTGAAAAGAAGCTTGGGGGACTTGTTAAAATGTTTGGTTGGAGACAATGTGAAAAATTGGGACCTAATTCTTCCTATGGTAGAATTTGCATGCAATAGTTCTATAAATAGGTGTACTGGTAAGAGCTCTTTTGAGATAAGTCTCCAAAGTTCAACCAAGGAAGCCTATTGATTTAGTTCCTTTACCACAAACAGCAGGAGTTAGTGTTGAAGCAGAAAGTTTTGCACAACAAATGAGAGACATTTTTTATAAGAGACGATGAAGGATAACAACCATTCTTATAAAGGACATGCTGATCAATATCGTCGATTGGTGGAATTCAATGAATGGGATAAAGAGTCTTCATTCACGAAATGTTGGACCCTATTAGATCATTAAGAAGATAAGCTCTAATGCTTATGTTTTGGAATTACCAAGTGACATAGGAATTAGTCCTATCTTTAATGTTGCCGATTCAAACATTTGTCATGGATATGATCATATACAATCTCCTATTATAGTTGTGAGAATTCTAACCATTTCCCATCCTAAAGAGGAGATAAAGGATGTTCTTGATGAACACATTGTAGATACAAGAGATAGAGGATATCAACAATTTCTTGTCAAGTAGAAAGGAAGATCAGTTTTTGACGGTACTTGGATTTTAGAATCTAAATTTCAGAAGTTGAATCCATACTTAGATCAGTATTTATCACATTCTATGTTGAGGACACTTTAGACAAGCTGCGAAGAATTGACGCAAAAGAACTTAATAAGTCTATAGAGGAAAACTTAGTCAACCACAAGCCTTAATTTAATAGGATGAGAATTGAGAAATGAGTTGACATTCAAGATAAAGAATGAAATTTATATTATGTTAGAATTCCTTATTGGAATAGAAGTATTAGTAAGTTAAATATGTTATTTTATTTCAGATATGTTATTCAATTGTTTAGAACATATAGAATTTCTATTGGAATAGGATTTAAATTTAAGAAGCCCTTTCTTACTAGAATAAGGGTTCTAAGAACTCTGTATATATGTATACTCAGCCCTTCAATAGAAGAAGCAATTATGAATTTTTCTACAAACTTGAGTTTTCAACTGGGTGTGATACTTTCTTCTATGAGTGATTATTATACCTTAGAAGTGATTTCTAGTTTTCTACTCTCCATTATTTGTGTTCCTCACAAGACTCCTGTCATCTTAAACCTACATTCCAGCCATATTAAATCCTAAAATTCTAAGCCCAAATTTCTAGTAACCAAACACTAGAATCCAACTATATCAAACTGAAATATTTATTCCTAGCTGAAATTCAGTCTCGAAATTTGATATTCCAGCAGCCTAATATAAGCTATATGTCCTAATTTTGTGATTTTTAGCTACTAGTTAATACTTCTATTTTTCCTATGTCAAGTTGTTTCCATTTTGCGTTGTGTAATTTCTTCTGCATCAACTTGACTTTTCAATCTACCTTTCTGTCTACAGTAATGCAAGTTTAGAAATGACATATAGGGATTGTTTAATCTAGGTAACTGTTGAAGTTTTCTAAGTTGATTTGAGGTGGAAGGGTTGATCTTCTAAATTAGCTATCAAATCAACAATTCAAAACTATCTATCATGCTTAGCATCTTTGAGCAACACTCCTCATTGAACCATAAGCCTTCTGTTCAGTTATGTAACAGAAAGCCATACAAAATACGTGAAAGTTCATATTGATTGTCTTAGTCGGCAGTATTGGTACTCGTATATATGCTAGTTTGGATGTCCTAGCCATGATTTATGAATCTAACTTCAGGAGATTCATTTTGTAGTTGCTGGTAATATGAAGAAACTACTGTGCATGGAGATTTTGGTGTTTGAGGTGTTTGGATAACTGAACTTTTGACATTGGCAGGCAGTTCAAAAGCTGATTGATGAGGAGTTTCAAGGAATTGAGCATTTTCGCACATCAACATTGCATAAGAAGATAGCTTCTGCTCGCCATGATTTTATAAAGCTTTCAGGTTCTGAAAACAAGCTGGAAGCTTTGCTACAGGTCAACTACTCTGATCCTTTCTCTTATTTTCTGATTGCTGCTTAGGACATAAATATTCCAAATTATGCGCATATGCAATAGTGAAGTGAGCACACACAAGAATTTGTGTTGTATGTTCTTAAGTTTATTGTTCTTTCTTTTAACAAAACTGGAATTTATTATTCAAACAGCTTACTTCAGGATGACATTTCCTTATTTCTATTAGACTGTCCTTTCCCTAGTTTTATTAGACTGTCCGTTCTGTTTGGCTTAGTTGGACAACGTTTTAATATTTCAAATTGAACAAAACTCTTTCTCCATATATTCTATACCTGCGGTTCTGCTATGATTTGTTCATGTCATATCCTCCTTAACAATGTTGATGGCAGTTTCTTCCTTAGAAAAGTCCCTTGCTTGGTCGATTTTTCTATTATCTAGCATATTTTATGGTCAAAGAAATTCCCATTAGTCCCAAAGGCAGGTTTCCAGGGCATTGTTACTTTAATTTCAAAGAATTCAGGTGTTATTTGATCCAGACAATAGTATAAATAACATAAGTCTCATACTGTGGGATAGGCTTGCTGGCTCTTAGCATTAAAATTGTAAATAACATCCTCAAAATAACTGAGAAATTTGAAGTAATTCTGGATATCATGAAAATGATATAAATGCTTAAATGAGCTATGTCTATTAGAAAACAAAACTTAGTCGTTTGAGCCACGGAACACCACATCCAAGAGACCAGGAGAATGACAAAGAACAAAGTCAAGTATGCATAAGGTCAATTAGCTTGTTTATTGCTCGCCTGAGTTTGTGAACCAATTCAATTTGCATGGATAGAAGAAATTATGTGAACTAATGTAATTTGCATGGTTATAAAATCAATAGGAAATATAAATTGTTGCATCACAGTTTTTTAGACATTTAAATTTAAATGTTTAGCTTTGACATAAATAATACTTGAAGTTCTGGTTTGTTACTTATCTCGTTATTTTTAATTATAGAAATATATAACATGCCAAGTTGATAAAGCTATGCAAAATGCTTTATGTAATCTTGCAAATAGATTTCAATTTAGTAACGGTTTAAATAAAGTATTAGTATTAATGTATATTCTTATTTATGTTATTAATTCTTATTAAAGGATATACTGGTTTAAGAACTCTTCATAGTTGTTAAACCTCTATTCCTTAAATCTTTCCTGTTACTAGTTTGATATCCTATCTGGTTTTTAAAACATTAGATGGAATTTCTAACGAGAGTTTATAAAATACCCATGTTTTCTCTTTTATAGACTGTAAGGTAAGAATTCTAAAAGCAGTTACAAGTTAATTATAAGTTATGCTCTTGTATTAGGCTTCTTGGTTTAAATGGAATTCACGAAGCATCTACATTTATCTATCTCCTACTTCTAGTCTGGGAAGTTAAAAGTTCATTGTTTAGCAAAATGGTTTTGGATGATTCTAGTTGGCCAAATATTCATAGAAAATCAAATTTGGAATTGAAGTTTCTATTAGGTCTGTCATAGTTGTCAGTTTCAAAAAGTCAGATAATTTGCATTATTTATTGAAATGGGTGCAGGTTCTTGAGCCCAGTTTGGCTAAGGGGAACAGGGTGATGGTGTTCTGTAACACTTTGAATTCCAGTCGTGCTGTTGATCACTTTCTCTCTGAGAATCAGATTGCCACTGTCAATTACCATGGAGAGGTGCCAGCGGAACAAAGGTAAAAGGATGAAAATCTTATCTCATTTTCCTAATATTTTGTATTTGCAAGTTGAACACTTGTGTATTATGATGATATTATCAGGTTTTAGTAAGCACCTTAATTGATTTATCAAGTTAAGAGGAAAGCAAAAGCTCATAGCTTGTCTCTTAGTTCCCAAATATGATCTGTAAATAGAAAAGAGTAATTTTCCTGCCTCTGTGCAAAGATGACTCTTTACAACTTCTTTGTATATCTGCACACATCAGTATGAAAATGTATGATTTTTCAAAAACGAACTCATTTTTATGTGCATGGAACTTTCTTCTTTTGAGCAGTAACTCATGCAACTTGCATGCCTTCCTAGAAGTCTCTATTGGATGGTTATTGTTAAATTATTGCCAGTAAAAGCATCAACCAATCAGTGAACATATGGCACCTGTTTCTGGAATTGTTTCTCTTTTTTTGTTTTTATGTTGGGATTGATTCTATAAGCAAGCTTAGCCTTTTCGTGTTCAGCACAAAGTAGGTTTTAACTTGGTGGGGAAATTCTTAGTTGTGACTTAAGACTTTCCTGGCCATTTCTTTATCTATCTGATAAGTTGATCCATATGGATAATATGACCACTGAATCTTGTGACAACACTTCTAAATTGTGTGGGGTTTCTCAGAATATGGCAGCATGCATTTTACAGTATTAAGAGAACCTCTATTATTGCCATTACCAACTTATACGAAATTGATTAACTTGGGTGTTTCTTGGATCACATTGTTCTAAATTTTGATCTCTCCAGAGTTTGATGCCTATATGTTATTTTTCCCTGTTGGAGATGGCCATAATGGTACTATTTCTTTTTGTTCTGAATTCCAACTTTTTTTTTAATGTATTCTACAGATACATCATTTGTGCTTAATGTTATGTTCCTTTATCAGCTATATTGTCGTTGCAATTTGCATTAGATCTTAAATGTTTTACTGCACATTTTTTGGTGATAAACCTTACCTTTCACCAGCCATAATTTTGTAAGGAATATCTGCTGCATTTTAACAATGTATTTTCTATAACGCAAGCCAAGTTGTGTTAACAGCTGCAAAATGCTTTTGGACACAATTCAGGCAATGGTGTCCATTTATAACATCAAATTAGTTTCGAAAGCATTTTTGTGCCCCTCTCCTCTTCACCTTGGCGTCATTCTATATGAATGGTCTAGAACTGGAGTGTCTCTATAGTTTGAATTTCAATGTTTTGAGTCTAAGCTTTTATTTTGAAACTAGGGTTGAAAATCTCAACAAGTTTAAGAGTGATGATGGAGATTGTCCCACTTTGGTGTGCACAGATTTGGCTGCTAGGGGACTTGATTTGGATGTAGATCATGTAATCATGTTTGATTTTCCCTTAAACTCCGTAAGTAACTACACTCTTATGTACTTTTTTTCTCTTGTACGCACCTGTTTGCACATTCGTTAGTTATTTTTTTGCAGTTTTCTTATAACGCTTGCCAATCTCCATGTTGCTACTTGACCAAGTGAAAATCGTAGGTGTTAAGTGTGTGGATCTGGGATTAGATCCTACGCTTGTTTCTCTGCCCTTCATTTAGAGAAGAATGGAGAAGAAGTTGGATATTGGATTTTCCTCTTGCATTTGAGATTAGTACTTTCTAGCTTCCTTAAGCTGAGAATAAAATATAATTAATGTGTTGCATATTCTTGACTTCTAGATCGATTACCTTCATCGGACTGGAAGAACTGCCCGAATGGGTGCAAAAGGTATGCTTCATGAAATTTATTCTATGTTGTAGGTTGTTGAAGGGTTTGACATTTTATTGTGGCAGAATAGCCTCTAATCGTAATTCTGAAGGGACCTTCTTTTGGAGTTGCATTAAGTTGAAAAATTTTTCACCATCAGATCCTTTTTATTAATACCTATTTTTCACATATGGAAAAGGCATGAAATCACACTTGTATCTTAAACTTTCTTTTGAAATCAATTTAGTATTTTCATCCATCCATTTATTTGGAGTTGGAAAACTAATCCTGCCCTGCAACATTTGGCCTGTAAAGCGGAATCTTCTTTTACTTTTCCTGCAAGTTTTTGATGATAAGATGCTTATGTTTTCAATATAGTCTTCTGAAAACTTGCAGAAGTTCCAATTTCATAGTTTTTAAGCTTTTGGTTGTCATATGCTCTTGAAAATGTACAGGGAAGGTGACAAGCTTGGTTGCCAAAAAAGACCAACTGTTGGCAGCAAGAATTGAGGAGGCAATAAGGAATAATGAAAGCTTGGAGTCCCTCACTCTGGATAATGTGCGTAGAGATATTGCCAGGGCTCGGATAACAGAACAAAAGAGTAGGGGTGGAAAACTGAATAAAGCATCCAGCCAGAGTAAGCCTGCAACTGCAAAATCTCCAACCGTCCGTGCAAAGGTTGCATCTTCAGGAGCAAAATCTGGAAAAACATCCACTCGAGCCAAATCTGTAAAATTATCTGCTTCAGCAAAATCGGTAAAACTCCACAAAGTTGAAAGCACAGAGAAACCCTACAGTAGAATTAGGTCGAAAAAGCCATCTACTGGTTCAAAGTTGAGTGTTGTTGCATTGAGGGGCAGATCCTCTTCGGCTGACAAGAAACTATTGAGGTCCAGTTAGGGTCACGCATCACAGAAATTCTTATGTGGGCAAAATTTGTACATTCGACAATGCTCTTTCTTTTTGGTAGTAGGATTATCACTTCCTATTTACTGTTATAGTAATTGTTGGTAGTTTTTTTACCCCAGCTTCTCTGCCCCTTCATCAATTGATTCTTGTAGTTCTTATTTTTATATATGGCATTACGTAAACTGATTTTGTGATAGATCACCAAAACAAATTGATCTACTTCATAGGTCTAATGGTCTAAACATGGAAATTGAAGAGTCGTTAAAAAAAATTTGAGAAGAGATCAACTCATTTATATTAAGGTTAAATAAATTAGGCTTTTTGTAATTTGGGCCTTTATTAATGTATCTTCTAATTTGTAAAAATTATCAATAATTTTTTTATAATATTAGTTTTGTAACGTTCATTTTCTATTGTCAATTTTTGTTAGAAATCTTGTAAACTCTAAAATGATGTTTTTCATATTTAAGTTATTCAAACCATAGCAATTAGTAACATCATTTTGTAATGCACACAATGCCACATGAGTAACCATGGAAACAGAAGAAGGGTTGAAGTCATGTTGTGTCACAACGGAGAGAAAACGAACAATTGACGAAGTCGTTTGAAGTCGCACTGGAGAGAAGTCGAAGTGGAAGTCACAGTGTAGAGAAAATTGAAGTGGACTAAGGACTAGCTATTGTTGAGTAAAAACCTTCATCCAAGTAGGTTTACGATCGTTGAAGTCTGCAATGGGGATTCGAGTTTGAGTTTGAATTTAGTAATTTGGGAATTTTAATTACGTTCCAATTTAGGAATTTTAATCAGACATCGACAAACTCAAATATTAGAACGAGCAACAGAGGCTTAAAGGTTTTTTGGTTGTCTTTTTGTTCGGTTATAAGAAGTTTATGAGTATATAGATAGAATGATTACAGATATTGACGAGAATAGGACCATTAAAGCGAGATTTAATACAAGAACTGCGAAGAATTCAACCAATCAACACAAGGAAAGTTTTACATCCGAAGAGGAATCAAAGGCAACAATTGATGTAAAAATATATTTAGATGGATATCTTTTGTGTTATCAGGTTTACTTGGCCTCCATTATCACATTAACTATGTACACTTAGAATTTATTGTTGAAAGATCAGGTAGAATGTCATCCTACGAGCAGCAAAAATTTTATTTTTATTTCTCAAAAGCTAAGATCAATTAAATTTTATAAAATGATTAACACATAAATCATAATAAAGCATGAATCATAATTTGTACCTCATTGCGAAACTTGATTATTTTTTTGTCATTTCTCTCGAACTGCTTTCAAAATCAATTCATCTCAACAATTGTAGTAACACAAGTGTTTGACCTTAACAGTATTTACATAAGAAGGTAAGAGAACTATGCAACTGCTATAAAGGGGGTAGATGATAGTTGTATATTATAGTATATTTTCTAGTTCTTTAAGTGCGTTTTTGTGTTGTTTTAAATGATAATCATATATTAGGACTTAGAATTGTGTTCCTGTTAAATGTTTATGTGTTTTAATTGTTTGATTGGTTTAAAGTAAGAATTTGATCTTACTTACGTTTCAAGGGATGTTTGACGTATTTATGAGTGAATGAAAATAGGAAAATTCAAGAAAAGAGGAAGAATTTGAAGTATGGAAGATGCCACGATCGTAGCTAACAAGACAGCTGTATGGGGCACTCTGTAATGGTCGTGGCCCTAACCACGATCATGAGAAAGGGCATGAACAAAGCATGCCACGACCATGGCATAGTGTTTTCAGCATGCTAGTTTTTTTATATATATACTTTTGAAGTTTTGATGCTATTTTTAAAACCAAATTAAGTGGAAAAATCCTAGAAGCCTCGAGAAGTATTTAAGGAAAAGAAAAACACCAATAACTAGGTAGCACATCAAAGGAGACGTCAGGAGCAACTCCAGAATTTCCAAGTTTCCATGTCATGACACAAACTATTTGTCTTTCTTTTCTCTTCATATATTTCATTGTCTTGGATGTTGATTTGGATTATTAGGATGTTGAGCATGATTATGGGTTTCTAAATCTATATTAGGGATTGTTCTTGATTTATTTTGTTAAACTTTATTATTGTTAAATTCAATACATTTATGAATGCTTTGTGATATTTGTTATGCAGTACTGGGTAATAAATCGAGAGATTGAATCAATTTATTTTTGTCAAGGTGTGCAATGAAAGTTAGTAACTTAGTAGACCTGCAAATATCATATTAATAAGAAAATAAAGAGAGATTTTACTTGTGAATTAATTATCCTTAGGATTGCTTCAAATTTAACTGAATAGTTAGGAGTAGTTTGTGAATCAAGAAGCTGCAATTCTATTACTATCGATTTCAATTGGGATTACTTGATTAGATCTTGAGAGAGGGTAATCAAAACCTTAAGATATTTAGGATCAATCATAAATTGAATCAACAAGATAAAGGGAAAATAAAATAATGATATAATAATTTCTAAGTTTCCATTATTGATTAACTTTATTCTTATTATTAGTCTTAGTTATTCACTTATTCAATTATTTAGTTTAATTAGTTTATTTTATTTTCAGATAATTTATTTTAATTCAATCAATCTTTTAGTACCTTAGACAAAGTTCATTGAAGTTGATAGGTGTCTAATTAATCCATGTAGGAACAATACCTTTTGTATTACGAGTTACAATCTATATGCTTGCAGTATTGAAAGTTTTTTTTATACA